>MNCI01023303.1:159161-190119 GCA_015680685.1 Gnetum montanum | reverse complement strand
AAGCTCCAATAACCTTCCTTGGGCATACATCCCAAGGGTTCTTCTTATTTCATGCCTAAGTCCATCCACAAGATGGCGTAGTTGATCTCGCTGTGAATAACCATGGCCAGGGCAATGATGTAACAGTGCGTAATAGCGACCCATGGTAGCATCCAAGGGTTCATGATTTTCTTGCTTCTATCCTTGGATTTGCTTCTATAGGTTAGACACTCGGGAGCACGTTTGGTACTTATCATTGAATAGTTCTAACATTGTACTCCACCTTCGAATGGATTTCAGTTCTAAGGACCGGTACCATCTTTCAGCTTCTTTCACTAGTGTCCTTCAGAACAACTTTAGATTTTGCCATTCGTTTTCTATCTTTTGCAAGGCACATGCATTGTGGAATGCTTGTAAATGATTTTGAGGATTAGTGTTGTATCCCCCTTCAAATTGTTGGATGTTGTTCATGTCTAACCTCTTGACTCTACTATCCTTTTGGTGCCATTTTGAAACTCTTACAGCCCCTGTTATATCTAGCATGCTTCTAGTTGCGAGTAGGGGTTCTTCATGATCATCTTGTTCATAGCATCTATGGTTTCTACGTAGTTCCCTACTCTCCCTTCTTTTATGCCTTGATTCCTTAGAGTGCCCTCATCCTCATTCTCGACTATCTCATCGATGCTTTTCACTTTGTTTTTCCTTATCCTCACAATTAGTTTCCCTATGACTACGTCCAAATACTGAAGGAGAGGGTGAAGGTGATGATGAAGATGAAGATGAAGAAGAACCATCGCCATCACAATGTTTTCTACCTTCTCTTCAGTGGTCTCGACCTTGATCGTGATCAAGATCAGAACATCCGCCCTTATCATGTGTTTGTGTTCGTTTGTTGAACACTTTGTGTTCATGGGTATAAGAACTAGGGTTGTAAATAGTAGAGTGGAGGTTCTGATACTCTACCTCTTGATCATTTTCAGGAGAAGGAACATCATTTCATAGGGAACCTGTTGAATTTGGTTCACCATCCTCAATTTCACTCAAAATGTATGGAGTGTCATGGGGCCATTTACCCTTCAAGGATGTATGGTATCTCTCCTGTTGTAAGTCCCTTTGACATTGTGCTTCTATGGGATGATAGTCCCTTGTGTCATGATCACATGCAACATATTCTGCATATAAAAGCATCATCCCTATTCATGTGAGAGCATGAAGAAGCATGTTGGGGACTGATCAGTCTAGAGGCAATACTATGTAACCCTCCAAGTCTCTCCAACATAGTTGTTCATCTTGGTGGAGAATAAAGGTGAAGTCAGGTACATACTCATCGGGATGATTATATACCACACGAAACTATTGAGGAACTAGTGGATCTTGGTTATGTGGATTATGCCACTGACTACCTCTTGTGTTAGACCTAGGCGGTGAAGTGCTCTTATGCAAAGAAGAAGACATTTTATCCTTTTCAGTGTGCAATGTACCATTGTCTTATCTTTCTTTGATTAACCCTAAGGGTTCATTCTAACATTCCAATAATATGAATGATTTCCTATGTTCTATGAATTGCACAAACAACTAAGTCCTTGGCAACGATGCCAATGATGAGTGGCGAGGTACCCCTACACTCAACCATACGAATACGAGTGTTTCATGCATGATCTGGTCGAACTCCAAGGACTAAGTGCTTATGCGCCTTAATGGAACACTTAGGGTTAATCAATCGTTGTCTTCCCAAACTTACTTGTATTGTCACAGTTGTATGGTTAAGTAAGCTTGAGGTATATGATTTTTATAGATTTTTGTCTTTTTATGTCTTCTACTAATAAAGGAAAGGGAGAGAGAACTAAGTGACTAACTTACATTAACTATTTATTAACTAGTTTCCAAATATTCCTAACACCAGTATCCATTCCCACTTTCCATACACATCTTGAATTAGTGGAACGCTGCTAGGATTACCAAACGCTAATCGTTACTAGGTTACCAAGCGCTATACGCATGCTTGAAGCGATCGTACTAAGTGTATTTAACTAAGGGGGTTGAAGGTTGAGAAAGATATTAATTAACTAGGAAAGTATTAAATAATCATTAATTACTAATTAGCTTAATCTATATGCTGCAAGGTTTATCATAAAGTTTGTCTTTATTGTCGTACACAAAATTGTGCTCAGGTACAAATTGCTCGAATAAAGATCCATTCACTCTATGACTCCTACTATAGGCACATAGAAATAATTCTAACTCTGGAATAACAAAACTGCAAGAATCTGACTAAGGGTCCAAGTCTAACTCTGGAACAAAGGGTGCTGCCTCTTATTTATAGAAGATGAGGCAGGACACGATATCACATATGTGATATCGCGTGGTGGATCCGATATCATGGCTCATCACCTGAGAAGGAAAATCTAAGGCTAGGAACAAGGAGCAAATAAACCCTTGGATGCCACCATGGGTAAATATTATTCACTTTTACACTAATACCCTAGCCATGGTTATTCTTAGAGGGAGCAACTCTACCACATCATATACGGGCTCAAAGTAGAAACCAAAAGAATTCTTGGGATGTATGCATAAGGGAGACTATCAAAATTAAGAGTTCATCAGATTCAAAGGCTTATAGAATAAGTAGCAGAAGAAGGAGAGGAGTTACAAAAAATGGAAAGTGCTAAAGAATATAATAGGGTCCTTCCATAGGAAAAAGGGATGTCCAATTTTGTGGCAAGGAGGAGTCACCACTTAATGAAGTGGTGAACAAAAAAGCCTTGCCTATCCAAAAATATGTTTCTAACATTTTGAAAAAGGTTGATAAATTATGAGACTCTTTGGATGAGAAATTTTAAGCCACTATGAAGATTACTAAAGAATCTAAAGAACAAAATAGTGATCATAACTGCAAGAGGTGAAAAGAGGTTGAACGTGCCTACCAAAGAGGTAAGGGCAAAGCTTCTGCAATAGAAGAAGTTGTGGAGATAGACTTTGAAGATTATACTAGTTGTAACATTTTCCAATATGAACATTTAAAGGGATGTTGTCCACTGGTGTCACATCTACAAGAGTTTGGGATGCATGCATTAAATTCTCAACTAGCAGAAAGGCAGGAATCTAGATGATTACCCTATCCTCAAGGTAATTAGAGGTAGTTCCACCAACACCAACAAACTTATTATCCAAGTGGAGCTCCACCACAACCGTATGAGCAATATCAACAATGTCATCAAACACAATTTTGGAGAATGCCACCACCAAGGTAGGAGTACCCTTATAAGCAACCATATCCATATGGGTACTATGTTTAGTAACCCATTTCTCCATGAAGTTCTACTAGCCATGCATCATTTTAGCATCTAGTACCCCTAAAGTACCACCAAAAACATTCATCATTTACTCAAGGAAAGAACCCATATCCATACCATCCTTTGTATCTATTTACACACATCCCTCCACCCTCAACCTAGTTACCTTCTACTCTATCCATGCAAGGTGAAATTCCTTCACAGCCATAGTAACCAAATGCTACAAGTGCTATACATTTTCAACCGGCCTTCCAGCTGAGTGATTCAAATAATTATTCTAAGAAATGATCATTTTTTGACCTAATAGTCCTCCCAAACCCTCACAATCTAATGCGGCTAGTTGTCCTATATCTCCAACACACTCATCCTTTCAATCAAATATATTTGAGTACCCTTCAAACCAAGTGTCACCTTAGATCCATACTATGGTGTTAACTCATGATGTTTTTGATTAGATCAAGGCTAGAAATCTTCCCACAAAAATATGTAACCTAGGAAGTCCTCTCATTTACCTACAAATTATTGGACATGAGCCATGCAAGGCTCTTCTTAATTCTAGTTCTGGTGTTAATCTCATCTCCCGTGACATGTACAAAGCTTAGAACCTACCACCTCTTGAAAAGAGCAACATCCATTTAGAATTTGTAGACCAATAAATAATTGTTCCTTTAGGGTTAGTAGAGGACATTGTGACCATAGTTTGTGGGTGGTCCTACCCTACCAATTTTTTAGTAATCAAGGTTAAAAACTATAAAGGTAACTTTCCCATCATCATGGGAAGGGCTTAGTATAGCATAGTAGATGCACATATGGGTATAAGGGACCTATCCTTGGAAATCTCTAAGGAGAATGAATTTGGATGTTTAGAGAAGAACTGTGTTCCATGTATCACGTACAGTGATAACCGGTGTAATTGCATGCAAAATATTTGGTCCATCAAAAGTACATTCATTACAGCATGCACTTAGTGTGCACATGAAACAGATATCCAAAGGTGTCTATATGAAACAACCACAAAATAGGAGGGCACCCAATGGATGACAACTAAATCTAACAGTAGCACATTATGCATGGAACCAACTAAGAGCTTAACATGTGCTTATGTTGAAGGCATGAATAAACTTGAGGAAGTTCATCACCAACTCTCCAATGATGAAGATGATGACACATGTTGGGGAGAGTTGAAAATCCCTAATAATTTTTAAAAGGAGCCCCTAGAATTAAAAAATTTACCAACTAGCATGGAATATGAATTTTTAAATAATGTCAAGCATGTCATAATCAATGCAAACCTTGCTCCTAAACAAAAAGATAAGCTATCGCAGGTCATCAACAAGTGGCCAACAACCTTTTTTTGGTCATATTCCAAATGAATAGGAATCAATCCATAGATATGCCAACATCATATTCACACCAACCTAGCCATGAAGCCAAGAAGGTAGCTACAAATTTGGCTGAATTCCAAATTAAAATAGATTGTCATGGAGGAAATAGAATAATTGCTCAAGGTAGGGTTCATCTATCCCATTAGGAATAGTAAGTGGGTGAGCCCACTCATAGTTTTCCCAAAGAAAGGTGCCAAGTGGCAAGTCTACATCAACTTTAGGCTATTGCATATGGCAATGTTTAAAGATCATTTTTCATTACCATTTGTGGATCAAGTGTTGGATACCATCTCCAGGCCTTGTTATTATAGTTTCTTGGATGCTTATAATGGCTATAATTGAATCCAAATTGTGCCAAAAGAGTAGGCCAAGACAACATTTACAAGACCCTAGGGGACTTTTACATATTATAAAATACCATTTGGTCTATGTAATGCCCCTACAACATTTCAATGCTTGATTTTTAGTATTGTCCAACAATAGATTGGTAGTGAGGCAAAAGTTTTTATGGATGATTTTTCTACCTATGAGGCTACATTTGAGAAATCCTTGGACTACCTTGAGCAAGTACTAAAATGATGTGTTGAAATAAACCTTAGGCTCAACTGGTAGAAAAGACATCTAATGGTCTAGGAAGGCATAGTATTGGGGCACCAAATTTCACAAAAAGGGATTGAGGTAGATGCTAAAAAGATAAGGGTCATCTAAGGAATAACAAAACAACTAGAGATAGTTAAAGATGTTTAATCATTGCTTGGACATATTGTCTACTACTAGCAATTGATAGATAATTTCTCTAAGATTAAAAAGCCATTGGTTAAGCTTACAAAGAAAGATGCTTCATTTATCTGAACCAATGAATGTGAACATGCATTCCCATAATTAAAAGATAAACTCATAGAAACTCCAGTTCTACAGGTACTAGACTAATCTAGACCATTTTACATAATGACAAACACATATAATTATGCCTTGAGAGTCATGCTTATGCAATTAAATGATAAGAAATTTCTACACTACATCCACTACATGAGCTGAAGCATTAAGGGTGCATAGCTAAATTACACCACAACTGAGAAAGAACTGATAGTAATGGTGTATGCTCTTGAAAAGTTTATGTACTATGTGCTTAGTTATAAAGTATTACCATCCACTTCCTGATGAATAATCCAATAGTGAGTCCTCATATCATATAGTGGCTCATGATGTTGCAAGAATTCAATCTTACAATGATAGATCAAAAAGGTACTGAGAATGTGACCGCTGACCACCTCTCTTTATTAAGATGGGATAACAAAGAGGAGGAGAGTCCACTTTCTAATCAATTTCTAAATGAACTTCTCTTTATATGAGTAATAAATGACCAAGTGCCTACAGAGAAAAAATGGTATAATGACATCCTCACTTACCTTCTCACTTAGGAGATGCGACAAGATCTAAACCTTAGGAAGATGAAAAAATTTCTTCATCGGACAAATTACTTCATTGAAATCAACATACATCTTTACAAGGTTTGTGTTGATGGATTGGCTTGTTGGTGTCTCCCTAATTTGAATCAACTATGCGTTCTCTAAGATGCTCACAAAGGCCCCTGCAGATGCCACTATGCAAGGAGGTGCATAGCCATACAAATCTTGATGGTAGGATACTATTGGCATACAATCTTTAGGGATGTCCATCAATTTTTTTGATCTTATGAATGCTATCAATGAGATGGTGGGATGACCACTTGAATGGAGGATCCTCAATAGTGGATTAAGCCACTAGAGCCCTTCGAAATATGGGACATTAACTTCATGGGTCCCATCACACCCATGTCTAATGAAAAGGCATTCATCATTGTAATAATCAATTACTGCACCAAATGGGCATAAGCAATAGTTAGCATTAACTATACATCATCTATTACTACTATATTTTATAAAAACATGTCATGAATAGGTTTGAAATGCCAAGTGCACTAATTTCTAACATTGGAACTCACTTCACAAGTATCACTTCAAGAAAGTTGATGCAACACTTAGGGGTTGAACATAAATTAAAAACACCCTATCACCCACAAGCCAATAGTCAACCAGAGGTAATTAACAAGGAAATTACAAAGATCTTAACAAGGACCATAAGAAAATATCGGAAGATTGGAGCACAAAACTCAATGATGTCCTATGAACCTACTACTCAACATGGAAACTTTCTATTGGCTACTCTTCCTATGAGCTAGTGTATGGAAAACTTCCAACACTCTCAATTCAATCAGAGCTCTGTACACACTCAACAACCTATGATTTGAATCTTAACCTAAGTCTAGCACAAAAGGAAAGACATATCAACCTTAATATGCTAGATGAAAACTAACCGGTCACCCTATCTTTAAATGAAGTGCACAAAGCATTCAATAAACAACATCATGACCTCAAAATATGGAAAGTAAAATTTCAACTAGGAGATAAGGTTCTCTACTAGAACACCACACATGTACCTTAAAAGACCAAGTTCCAAACTTTGTCGGAGGAACCTTATATAATCAATCAAACCTTTCTTTTTGGGGAAATCTTAATCTACAAACCTGATAGCCCAAATAAAAAGTAGCTGATTAACATCCAACAAGTAAAACCTTTCCTAGAACCAAGATAAGTTAGTGTAATTACCACATCAATGAATGGACAACCACATTCAATTTTTTAGATCTCCTCCTTCCAACTCAATCATGGGGAACATGATCATCTGTGCTAACCATTCACATGACTTCTCAGTTTTTCTACTTTTTGTCTCCCATGTTTTTGATTTTACAAGTTATTTATTTTACAAATTTCTGATTTTCAAATTTTTCCCATATTACACCATTTTTATTTTGCACCATCGTTAATACATTTGAACCTTTCTTGACTATTTTGCACTTTCTCATATATTTTACCTTGTTTGGTTTAAGTGTGATTTTCAAATTTTTTCTAATAAAAGTTCTTTGTTACTACAAGACACAATGCCACTGTTGCTATTTACTAATGATGTTTTGTGTTTAATATTATGATTGTCAATGTCAGGTTTCTATTTTTGAATTTTCATGTTTGATAACTATGACATGGTTTATTTTTCATGGAGTAGGTAGTGAGTCGACGACATCCACCCATTCACTAGTTCTATGATTTTCCATGTTTTAGAAGTTTGAGGTCCCTTTCATTAAAGAAATTTTTAATCAATTGGTGACCTTGGTAGTTTCCAGAATTGGGAAGGATTCAAAGGTTTGTACAGAGTGTGACTTTAAGGGAACCCAGTACTCTTTGTACTCTGCTACTTACTTAAGTGCTTAAGTGTTTTTCATGAACTTACCACTCCATTCCAACCACTAATAAAAAGTCAAATAAAGTCTTTGCATGGTGTGGTTTTCATTTAATAGAAAAACATGATGGGAATTCAAAGCACACTTCTTAGACAAATAAATGGGCTACAAGCACTGGTTTTGGGATTTGAAAGATATGCATCCATGCCTGAGGGTCCCCTCTAACTAAGGCCTTCTCTCTCACTTCCTACTTCTCTTTTCTTTTTTCTCTTTATATAATGGTGGTTGTTTTGTGGGAGCACTCTTATGTCTCAAGGGGCTAGATCAGTCTTAGAGTGGTGATGTGAAGTCACTAAAAGAGGCTAGTTTTGGTTTGGACTAAGGATGGAACTTCTCAAGTCATTTTAAGCACAAACTCCATAAAGAACTTCTTATGACCTATATTTGGGATTTCACTCCACCTTCTCAGTTATCCATCTATGTTGCCACAACTAACCTCATTGCTAGTTTTTATGTTATGCTTGATGTCTTAGTTTGATATTTTGGAATTCTTGGATAGATTCTTTGAGGTTGGTCCTTAACTTTTTATGATCATTAATCAACTCTGGGGCACACAAACTCCTTAGTTGAAGTTATGCAAGGTCAAAAAGGACATGCGCCTATTATGGGGAGGACCCACTTGCATATCTCTTGGTTTGGTTAGTTAAGTCCCTTACCTTAGCCATTTCTATAGCCTTATCTTTTGCATATTCTATTATGTATCTTGCTCGATGCTCCTTCAAACTCTCATTAAATTCATTCTCTCAACCATTTTTTCAATTTTCTAATTTTCTAAGCTCCAAAACCCTCTTCTACTCTTCTCATCATGATCATGGATTTTCGGGCTTCCATTTGAGCCCAATTTCACTCAAAAACTCCTTTTATTTTAGAAGTTTTGACCAAGTCAATGGAAGTCAATGGTGGTCAATGACACAGCTAACCCTTTCGACTAGGCCCCATCAACACATGCCAAAAACTCTATATATACTGTCACATACTTTGCAATTTTTTAACATTTGCTTCATAACAAGAGGGGATTTTTTGCCATTATTCAAAGACCAAGACCTTTTAAAGCCCACAACTTTCCAACTATTTGTCCAAATCACTCCATTCTTTAATCATACAACTACCAGAGGTAACCTCTTAATTGTGAGGTCCACAAACCTTAAGGTTTCTAATGAAATTTTTCAAAAAGTTTTCTAACTCCCCAAAAGGGATTAATGAATAAGATAATATAAAATTATCAAATTTTGAGAGTTAACCCTTCCAACACCCTCTAAAATGACTTATTACCATTGAAACATAAATATAAAAATGATTTAAATAGATTAAAACAACCATAATCACAACTTAGCCAAGTGTAACTATCCTAAGGAGATAAGGTATCCTATTTGTTTCATGTTACACAACAATTGCACCAAGACTGAAATGATCCTAGGAAGGAGAACCCTCTGAACCAAGGGAGAAATGACCCAAAACTAGAAGGGGGGAACAAGAGCAAGCCCAAGAATATCAAGAGGTAACCCATGCAATGGGACCTCTTTAAGAGGAGCCTGAAGTAAAATCTATTCAGTAGATTCCTAAAGAAGTTGAAATAGAAAAATCTTAGTGAGGGGAAGCACTAGGACCTATACCGAGGATTGAGGTCACTCTAACACAAGCCTGCCTTGACACCATCAAGCCCTGTGAGATCCAATGCTCAATTATCTAGGAATTGAACTTCAAGCCATTTTTTGAACATGCTCCAATAGAGGTAAAAACATAATTGCAAACCTCTCCCATGTGGTTAGTCATCACTTCGAATGGGGAGTGGTACATGGGAGAGTTGTATCTCTTCTAGAACAACAGAAGGCCAAGCTCCACAATGAAGATCAAGGATATTCAAGTATCCTACTTGGCTGAAGCTATTGCATAGGTGCTTAGGTTACCTAACACTAGGACACAACTAGTAGAGCTATCAACACAAGCTGATAAGTTATGTTTTGACTAGCTCTGATGTTGGATACTTGATATTAGAGCCCATGATGCAATGTCAAATATCTAATATCACGAGGTCTATGCTAGCCTATAAATATAGCACTTGGGCTCATGATTTTGATATCAATTTTTTTCATAGATAGCAAAGCTCTTGCAATTTTTTTTTCTCTAGAGTTAGAATATTTTCTAACTACCCATAGCAAGAATTTGACAATGTATAGACCTTTGTTCAAGCATTGATGTACCTGAGCATAGTAGTGTGATGGGAATAAAGATGTACTCTTTTGATCATCCTTATAGCACTAAGATTAGATTAATGTTTTCTTAATGCATTTAACATTCATGCACTTTACCTTAATGCACTATAATTAAGTAATTAATTTTCAATTATTAATGAGCACAAGAATGACCAGTTTGAGCATACATATAGCACTTGATAACTTAGAAACACTTAACATTTGGTAACCCAGCAGTGCTATACACATTTAAGATGTGTTTGAAGAGTAGGAACATGTACTTGTGTTAGGCTAGCTAGGTAGTAGATGAATTAGATCTTAAATTACTCTACCTTTTATTATTGTTCTAGGCAATTAAACTTATAAAATAGAAAATGATAAAAATCATATAACTCAGTTGCACTTAACCATATACTTGTACCTCACAAGTGAAACTAAGAAGACAATAATCATTCCAACTAGATTTCACATCTTAGAAATCAATGTACTTAAGGTCTATAGAATTCAACTAGATTATGCATAAACACTTTTGAATTGTATGGTTGGCTGTAGGGGTACCTCACCATTCATCATTAACATCATTGTTGGGTACCTTTTAGTTGTTACATGCACTATCTAGGAATAGTGAAAATTATTCAAATCGTTGGATGAACCTTCGAGTCATGTCATACTATAAAATAACTACAACAAATTTAAAGAGCACATTGCATTTTTATCTTCTAATAAAATATGTCTTCTTCTCACAAGAGTGATTCTCCATCCAAGTTAGATAGAATACATTAGTAGGTACCCCAACAATATCAAGTGGTATATGCTCATCATAATGAATATGGACCCAACTTCACCTTCATCCTACACCAAGATGAATAGCTATGGGGCATGACATGGAGGCAACATCATGTTGTTGCCAAATCAACCCATTCCTATAATGCATCAATAGATGCTTATCCATTTGGGCCTCTTGGAACTTCATGCTAAGTATGTTGTGCAAGATACTGATGCTAGGGATTATCATCCCACTAATGCACAACATCTTAGAGATTACCAGTTAGAATAGCATCATTAATTTGTGAATAGAAAAGGGTTTAATGATTTTACACTCTTGTTGTACCAAAACGATGATGGAGAACCCTTCTATGGGGGGTTTTCCATTAAGTGAAATTCCTCTTTTTGACTTTGGTGAAGGAGGTCAAAACTAGAACCTATAATCCATGATTCACAATCCTAATTTTCGTAAGAATGGATCCAATGATAAAGAAGGATCCAAAGGGGCAAGTCAAGGTAGTGATGTGGATAGGAAACAAGATCATGATCATGGCCATGATCACTGAAGAGGGGGTAGCAGGCATCTTGATGATGCTAGTCCTCCTTCCTCTTAACCTTTATCATCATCTTCTTCTTCTAGCCCCGATCATAACCATAAGGGTTGTGACCATGATGGAGGTGACCAATGGACTAAAATAATTGATGGGACCATCAAGCGAGTCAAGACCAAGGGTGTGGGCAATCAAGAGAGACCCATCGCCATAAACAAAGGGGTAGCAGAGGGCATCATAGGCACCAAAATCAAGGCTCAATGAGCCTTTTCTTGCCACCTAGAGTATGCTTAACATTGCAAAGGTAGTAAGAATCTCTACAAGGCACATTAAGGATAGTCAGATCAAAAGGTTAGCCATGAACAATATTCCTAGATTTGAAGGGGGATATAACTTAGATCCATAAAACCATCTCCAAGCTTTTCAAGATGCATGTGCCTTTCAAAATATAGAAAATGAGTGGAAAAAGCTTAAGTTGTTTTCAAAGACACTTACTAAAGAAGCAAAGAATTGGTACCAGTCCTTAGAACCAGAATCTATTAGATGATGCAGTACAATGCTTGAATCATTCAATGACAAATATTAGATGTACTTTCGAGTGTCCAACTTAAGAAAGCATATCTAAGGATAGAAATAAGAAACACATGAATCCTTGGAAACTACCATCAACCAATATTATTCTTTATTGCACAAATGTCCTAGCCATGGTTATTCTCAACTAGACCAACTTTGCCATGTTGTAGACAGGCTTCAATTCAAAACAAGGAGAACTTGTAGCATTTATGCTCAAGGGTGACTATTAGAGTTAAGCACCTATTAGATCCAAAGACTAATTAAGAAAGTAGATAAAGAGGAAAGATAATTAACAAAATGAGAAAGTGCAAAAGAGCACAACTATGATCCTTCCATTCACAACAAGGAGGTTTGATTTGAAATAGTGAGGAAGAATCATCACTTGATCAAGTGACGAATCAGAAAACCTTGTCACTTCAAAAATTCCAATCTAAAATTATAGCCAAGGTTGATCAATTATGGGACTCCATGGATAGCAGATCTCAAGCTATCCTTAAAATTCCTGAAGAATCTAAAGAAAAAAGTAGTGATCATGAGCACAATAGGCACAAGGAAGCTAAACATGCTTATCAAAGATGTAAGGACAAAATTACTGCAATAAAGGAAGTTCAAGGAACCAAATCAAATGATGTTGGTGGATGTGACATCTACAAGCATGAACATCCTAAGGAATTTTTTCCTATTGTGTCACACTTACAAAAGTCTGGGATGTATACTTTGAATCCATGACTATCACAAACGTAAACACCCAGAAGATTGCCTTATCCTCAAGGTAATTCTAAGTAGTTCAACCATCAACAATAGTATTATCCAAGTGGAACTCCACCATAACCATATTAGTATCAACAGTGGTAGCAACCATAGTCATGGGTGTTGGCACCATCAAGCTAGCAATACCCTTACAGATAACCTAATCCATATGGGTATTATGTTCAGCAATCCTTGTCTCCACATGACTCTTCAAGTCATGTTTCCACTTTTCAATCTCACTACTATCCTTCTGATGCTTATTGAACTCATTCTCCACATGCAAGGAAGAATACCATCTTTTACCCTTATCCTCCTTCTATTTCTACACACCTTCCTCTTCCCTCAACACAGTTATCACCTACTCTATCTATGCAAGGTGAACTACTAGCTCAACTACAATAATGCAACGCCACCAAGGTCATTAATCTACAATTGGTTCATCAACTAAGTGGGTTGGATACTCAATCAAGGAAAAGACCGTTCTTCCAACACCATAGTCCACCTAAGCCTTCAAATATGCCTACAATTGACAACCTTTTTTCTCCTTCCCCCTCTATACCAAATTCTTTCGATCCCCCTTCAAACAAAATTCCATCCCAAATCCATACTAGTATACTTACTAATGTTGTATCTCATTGGATTTAGGCTAGCAATATTCTTAGGAAACTAGCTAATTATGGAACTCCTCTCATTTATTTCCAAATTATTGGGAACAAACCATGAAAGACTCTTCTTGATTCTAGTTCCAATGTTAACCTAATCTCTCACAAGATGTATATTGCATGGAAGTTTCATCCTCTCAAGAAGAGCAATATTTGACTCAAATTGGTAGACCAGTCCATCATTATTCCATTGGAATTGGTAAAAGACATTGTGACCACTATCTATGGGTGGTCTTATTATGCTAATTTCCTAGTTATCAAAGTAGAGAATTGCCAAGGGAACTTCCTAATCATTATGGAAATGCCATGGCTAACCACCATTAATGCAAGAATGGGCATTAGAGATCTTTCCCTAACAATATCTAAAGAAAATTCATTCATGAAGATCGAGAAGAAGAAAATTCCATGCATTGTGCTAATAATGCAAGGTGCAATTATGTGCAAAAACTCTAGTTTGTTAAATGAGCATCGATATCTACAAGTAAGCAATGTGAACCAGAAGTAGAAATTCAACGGTGTCTATACGCAACAGCCACAAAACAAGAGGGCATCCAATGGTTAACCACTAATCCTAAAAGCAGCACACTTTGCATGGAACCAACTAAGATTCTAACATATGCATGTGTTGCAAGCATGGATGAACTAGAGAAAGTTCATCACCAACTCTATGATGATGTAAATGATGATACCTGCTAGGGAGAGTTAGAAATTTTTGAAAATTTCAAGTCAGAGCCCCTTGAACTCAAAACTTTTCTAGCTAGCATGAAATACATGTTTTTGAAAAATGGGAAACTAGTAATAATTAATGCAAATATTACTCTAGAATAGAAAAATATGCTATTAAAAGTGGTTGAAAAATCGTTAGTAGCCTTTGCTTAGTCAAATTATGAACTCACAAGGATTGATCCTAGGATATGCTAGGATCACATCTACACTAACTCAACCATGAAGCCAAACAGGCAACCATAAAGGTAATTAAACCCAGACAAAAAGTAGATCATCAAGGAGAAAATCAAACTCCTTAAGGTAGGGTTCATCTATCCCATTGCGGATAGCAAGTGGGTTAGTCCACTTATGATTGTGCCTAACAAAGGTACTAAGTGGCGAGTTTACATTAATTTTTAGCTACTAAATATGGTAACATTCATGGACCATTTTCCATTTTCATTCGTTGATCAGGTATTAAACACAATATCTAGGCATTACTACTACAGTTTTCTAGATGGTTATAGTGGCTATAACCAAATCAAGATTGTGCCAAAAGACCAGGCCAAGACAACATTTACAAGTTCCTTGGGTACTTGCACATACTGCAAGATGTCATTTGGTCTTTGTAATGCCCCTACTACTTTCCAACACCTAGTCCTTAGCATTGTTCAATACTAGATTGGTAGTGGTGTGGAAGTCTTCATAGATAACTTCTCCACCTATGGAGCTACATTTGAGTAAGCTTTGGACTACCTTGAGCAAGTACTTAAGAGATATGTTAAAAAAAATCTATGGCTCAATTGGTAAAAGAGTCATCTGATGGTCTGGCAAGGCGTTATATTAGGGCATAGAATATCACAAGTAGAAATTGAGGTAAGCCCTTAGAAAATAAGGGTTATCAAAGAAATTACTCACCAACTAAAAACTATCAAAGATGTTTGGTAATTCCTTAAACATACTGGCTACTACCGACAATTCATAAAGAATTTCTCTAAGATTGTAAAATCATTGGTTGAGCTGACAAATAAAGATGTAAAATTTTTTTAGAACACAGAATGTGAAAAAACATTCCAATGATTAAAGGAGAAACTTCTAGAAACTCCAATTCTACAAGCAGTCAACTAATCTAGATTATCTTATGTTATGACTGATGCATCAAATTATGCCTTAGGAGTAATGCTAACATAGATGGATGACAAGAAATAGCCATATAAATCCACTGTGCTAGTCAAAGCATTGTGGATGCATAACTAAACTACACCACCATAGAAAACGAATTGATGGCAATGGTGTTCACTCTAAATAAGTTTATGCACTATGTGTTTAGATACAAGGTGTTTTTGCACACAGACTATAGTGTTATCTGCTTCTTGATAAATAAGCCAATGATGAGCCCCCATGTCATATGGTGGTTGGTGATCTTATAGGAATTTAATCTTACGATTATATATACGATTATATATCAAAAGGGCATTGAGAATGTGGTCATTGACCACTTGTCTTTGTTGTAATGGGACAACAAATAGGAAGAAATTCCATTATCTAATTTGTTTCCTGATGAACTCTTCCTTTCTAGTGCTATAACTAAAAAATTGTCAAATGAGCATAATTGGTATGATGGAATTCTCACCTATCTTCTTACTCAAGAGATGCCATAAGGTTTAGACCACTAAGAGAAATAATAATTTCTTCACCAAGTAAAATACTTCATGAAGATCAATGGACAGCTCTACTAGGTGTGCACCAATGGCCTAGTTTGATGGTGTGTTCCTAATGTTGATCAACTACACATTCTCCAGGATGCTCATGAAGATCTTTGTAGGGGCCACTATGCTAGAAGACACATAGCCATTAAAATTCTGATGGCAAGGTATTATTAGCCAACAATCTTTAGGAACACTCACTAATATGTCCACTCTTATGAATGATGCCAATGAGATGGTGGAATGACTACTTGAATAGAACGATCTTAACAATGGATTCAACCACTAGAACCATTTGACATTTGGGGCATTAACTTCATGGGTTCCATCACACCCATTGCAAATAAAAAGGCATACATCATAGTCACTATTGACTATTGTACCAAATGGGCTAAAGTACCAGCCATCACCAACTGTACATCTTCTACTACTACTTAGTTTTTATAACAAAATGTTATAAATAGGTTTGGTGTCCCATGTGCATTAATTTTTGATAATGGAACTCACTTTATAGGAATTACTTTTCAGAAGATCATGCAATGCTTAAGGATTTAACATAAAATCACAACACCCTACCACCCCCAAGCTAATGGTCAAGCTAATGTGACAAATAGGGAAGCTACAAGGATACTAATGAGAACTGTTAGCAAATATAGGAACTAATAGAGCACAAAACTCAAAGATTCCCTTTGGGACTACCACTCAACATTAAAACTTCCTATATGCTATTCTCCTTATGACCTAGTAAATGGTAAATTACCAACACTTCCTATCCAATCCAAGCTCTGTACACTTTCAACAGCTTATGTCCTTAACCTTGACTTAAGTCTAGCACAAAAAAAAACATCAACAAATCTCAACCATTTAGATGAAAAGTAATTAGTGGTCTTATCATCTAACGAGTTACATAAGGCATTTAACAAAAAGCACCATGACCTTAGAATCAAAAAAGTCAAACTTTAACCAAGAGATAAGGTTCTTTATTAGAACCCCACATACATACCTAAATGAACTAAATTCCAAACATTGTGGGAAGGACCTTACATGATTTAGGAAACTTTTCCTTCTAGGTTCATGATGATCTATAAACCTAAGAGCCTAGATAAGAAATAAATGGTCAACATACAACAAGTCAAGCCTTTCCACAAGCCTAAGCTAGCTAATTCAACAAATGCCTCATCAAATGGACAACCACACTCAATCTTTTGAATCTTCTCCTTTCAACTTAGTCATGGGAAAGATCGCAATCCGTGCTAATTATATAAGCGGCTCCTCAGTTTTTCAATTTTTTGTTTTACATGTTTTTATTTTTACACCTTGTTATTTTTACAAATTTTTATTTTACACATTCTTTATTTTACATCTTGTTATTTTTCACATCACTAATTTTTCAAATTTTTATTTTACAACATCATTAATACATTTTATTTTTCTTAACTATTTTACAATTTCTAATATATTTCATTTATTTGGATGTGATTTTCTTATTATGCTTTAATAACGTCATGCCTTATTGTCACTTGGATACAATGTGATTTAATTAATGTGGGCATGTGCTATCTGCTTATTTGATTATTGATGTCTAGATTCTAACTTTGAATTTTGTTAAGAATGATTAGGACATGATTTCTTTTTCATGCAACAAGCAGTGAGTCTGCAACATCCACCCATCTACAAACTCTATGGTTTT
This sequence comes from Gnetum montanum, assembly GCA_015680685.1. Taxonomy (NCBI): domain Eukaryota; kingdom Viridiplantae; phylum Streptophyta; class Gnetopsida; order Gnetales; family Gnetaceae; genus Gnetum; species Gnetum montanum. Next base: position 172,531 of record MNCI01023303.1, on the reverse strand, counting down.
CCTTGTTCTAGAAATGTCCAGTTCCTTTTTCATTAATAAAACTTTAACAAACTTGTAACCTTGGTAGTTTCTAGAATTGAAAAGGATTCAAAGGATTGAACAAGTTGTGACTTCAAGGAAATTTAGTACTCTTTGTGCCTTTCTACTTACTTGGAGGCATGTGTGTTTTCATGGATTTCTTATCGTTTTGTGTCAACCAATAACAGAAAGTTAAATAAGTCTTTGCATGGTGTGGTTTCCATTTTTTTAAAAATAAAAAAACTAGATAATGGGAATTCAAATATCACCTCTTAGACAAAATAAATATATAAGTCTTTGCATAATGTGGTTCCCATTTCAAGAAAATAATGAATATTCAAAGCACATCCTTTAGACAAAATAAATGGGCTACAAGCACTAGTTATGGAACTAGAAAGACATGTTACCCATGCCTAAAAGTCCCCTCTAACTAATGCCCTTCCTCACTTTCTACTTCTCTTTTCTTCTCTAATAAGGAATGGTGGTTGTTCTGTGGGAGCAATCTTGAATCTAAAGGGGATGGACTAGTCTTAAAATGGCGATGGAAGGTTACTAAATGTGGTTGGTTTTAGTCTAGACAAAGGATGGATTTTATCAAGTCATTTAATCATAAAATTTACAAGTGACTTCATGTGACCTCCACTCTATCTCTCTCATTCATCTATGTTTTCCATGTCTCACCTCACTACTGGTTTCATGTTCTTATTCAATGTCTTGATTTGATGTGTCAAAATTCATAGGTAGTTTCTTCTAGGTTTTTGTATTTAACTTTCCAAAAATATTAATTTTCCATGGGCTCCATCGAATCCTTGGTTTGAAGTAATGCAAGGATAATAAAAGCCCTATGTCTACTTTGAGGAGGACCCACTTGCATATCTTTTGGTTGCGTTAGTTATGTTCTTTATCTTTAGAAATTCTTACAATCAAATCTTTCTGCATATCCCATCAATGACATCCAATTATGCACATCATCACAACATTTTTCAATGAAATCCTCTTTTTATTGTTGTAAATTCTTAAATTCTTTTCAAGTGTTTCCTTGTATTTGAACATTTTAAAATTTAATGAATTGGTTATCCATTTTACCATATTTTTTAGCCTTCCCACTAACACTATTAATAAAATTAATCTGCCACAATCACAACCTAGCCGAGTGTAACCACCGATGAGAAGGTACTTAACAGCTATATGTTACCCATTGCACACTAATCTATGATTTTGTTGTGATTGTAGTGGGAAGCATGGACTGGACATGTGACTATCTTCATCAAGGATGATGCAACTACACCACATGAAGTCGAGCATCCATGATCATTGGATCTTCTTTCTCTCTTCAACTACCAAGAGAAGTTGGATGTCAATTTTGTCCAGGGTGTTCTCTTCTCTTATTATGAACACCCAATTTTGTAAACGATTATATCTTTGTACACCCAATTTTGTAAATGATTTTCAATAATCCCATACCTTTTCAATATTTTGTAAAGAACTTGTTCCTCCTCTTTCACTTAAGGACAAGTTTTCATTTAGTTGTGGGGGTATGATGATTCATGTTTTGACTGGCTCTGATATTGAATATATCCAATATCAAAGCCTCGACATCAAATACTTGATATCAAAGCCCATGACACAATGTCAAATATCCAATATCGTTGGGTATATGCCAGCCTATAAATATAGTGCTTAGGCTCATGATTATGAAATAAATTTTTTTCATAGATAGGGAACCTCTTGCAATTTATTTTCTCTAGAGTTGAAATATTTTTTGAGTGCCCACAGTAGGAGTCTGAGTGTGTACAGACCTTTCTTCAAGCATTGATATACCTAAGCATAGTAATGTGATAGGAATAAAGAAAAATCCTTTTGATCATCCTTGCAACACTAAGATTAGATTAATGTTTTGTTGATGCATTTAACATTCATGTACTTTACTTTAATGCAGTTTAGTTGAGCAATTAATTTTTAGTTTTTAATAAGCACAAGCACGACCACTGTGAGCATACGTGTAGCACTTGATAACCTAAAAATGCTTAACATTTGGTAATCCAATAGCACTATACTTGTTCAGGATGTGTCTAGAGAGTGAAAATGGGTACTTGTGTTAGGCTAGCTAGGTAGTAGATGAATTAGATCTTAAATTACTCTACCTTTCATTATTGTTCTAGGTGATTAAACTTATAAAATACAAAATAAAAAATGCTAAAAATCATACACCTTAGTTGCACTTAACCATATACTTGTACCTCATGAGTGGAACTAAGAAGATAATGATCATTCCAATTAGATTTCATGTTTTAGTAATCAGTGTACTTAAGAGCTTAAGGTATTCAAAATTCAAATGGATTATGCATGAACACTTGTGATTTGTATAATTGTGTGTAGGGGTACCTCGACAGTCATCACAAGCTAACCTTGAGGCCAAAAAGAAGTGGACCCAATAGTGTTATGGGGTTGACCCTAAGGAGTTCAACGCACTCACATCAGTAGAATGCATATACTTCAAAATAGCAACCTACCATCTCATTTCAATGATCAGGCTCAACAAGGTGACTACCTTTTCCACCTGAGCATACGCTACTCTAAGCAAGAGATTTCTAGAAAACCTTCTATAATTGATCTATCTAAAGATCAAGAAGCACTTCAAAGAACATAAATGTGGAAGGAAAACCCTACCTTTCCCATACCTCATCTATAAATGTTGTAAAGTAAGAATGAGTGGTGTAGACCCATTTGTGTATCAACCTAAGATGAGTCACCTTAATAAGTTGGCTTGAACAATTAGCTAGATGGAAAAAGATGGGTCAATATTCTACATCCAATGGATGTAGTTGCCCACAAGGTTGAATCCCAATGCCATAGACATGACAGTGTTGTTATCTCAACATTATTTATTCCCAAAAATCCTTGGGAATTCTACCTCATTTTTTATGCATTTAGAAAGAAGTGAGGGGAGAACTATACTAATGATGTAGCACTAAGGGCAAGAGACAACTACTAAAGTTGTTGCTGATTGAATTACTAAAGTTCTTAATGCACCTATAGTGTCCATACCAAATGTATCTACAATTCAAGTTATGCAGACATCTGTAAGCATAGTTAGCAGAAAATTGAGTGTAGCTTGCTAGACCGACTAGTGGGGACTGAACAACTGATTCTTGAAATCTTTGATTTTTCGAACAACATTACTGTGACCCATTCGAAGCTGTTGGAAGTACAGGGCAAATGCATCATCTTGGAGGAGCAACTTAAAATAGCCCAAGCACAAAACCACTACTTAACTACAAAGATTATTGAACTACGTGCTCATTTTGCTAATCCTACACTCCTTATCCCATTAATAACCAAAGATGAAGCTTTTCAATAGCTTCAAAAATAACTAAAACAAGTTGAGGAGGAAATAATGATGGTCATCTTTAACAAGTCCATAGTACAAGCAAAAACCTACTCAATTCAAAAGGACTTGGATCATATGCATAAAGAAAATGAGTTGCCGACCATAGAAAATCACCGCCTACACAATGTTAATACATAAAAACAATAGATGCAGGAATTCATTCATCAATAGGAGTAGCTCATCATAGTAAACATAGAATTAAGGAAATTGGCTGTAGAAAATCAAAGTTTGTCTATGGAAGAATTCTGAGCCTTACACTAGAAGTCTACCATTGAGATTGTTGCTTGGAAAAACAAAGCTATGAAATTTGAATGAGTCAAAAATCACTATAGAGACCAGGTTGGCATATAGAAGGAGGTGAATGAGAAGCACATTCAATTGGCTAAGGCAAAAGTAAATGAGGCTCTCCAATAACTCCAACAAGGAACAAAGGTATGGCAACCCATCATTGATGTAATAGATGCCTATAACAAAGGAGAGAACTGCCTAAAGGAGTTGCAGATTGAAGAAATGATAGAATATATGGAATTAGCCAATCATTGCTCTGCAAACCTAGTGATGCTAACTATCAAATAGCCATAGTCAGAACTTGAGAAGCAAGTAGCTAATTGGTACTTGTTGTACAAGGCCGAGTTCAAGCATGATAAGGATACTAAGCAAAAGCTTGAAATAAAAAATGTTGAACTTGAAGTTCTTAAGGCACGATTCACGAATCAACAATCAACTACCAAGAACTTAACCAAGATAATGAATGATTACCAAGAGCTAAAAGATATAGTTAGAGCATTCAAAATTGAGCACAAACAATTTGCTACCTAGTTCATCAATGTTAAGGAGCTATTTCTAGTAATTCCCTATCCTTGCGATGTGTTTGTTTCTTCCCACATTGGCAGAGCTGCGTGGATGGTGCATGATATTAGGAGTAAGGTGGAGATAATGAAGGCATTGTTGGATGCCTTTCACCTCTTGCCTGAAGTTGCAACAACAACAGGATAGTCATAGCCACCTTAGCTGTTGCACATGCCTAAAGCCAACGATGGTCCCTCAAAATCTCAAGAATCACCATCGCCTAAGACTATCAAACTTTCTTCATCAACTTCATGACATCAAAGGAAGCATCATCCACTTTTGAAGAGTTACGTCATGGTGTTCAATTTTTTATCCTGAACATCATAATTTTTGTCATGTATTCATCTGTACACTTGAGCACTTAGTTTTGTCAAGTTAGTTAGTTTTCATTTTGTTAAGACTTAGTCAATAATTCCATACCTTTCCAATTTTGTAAAAGAACTCAAGGATGAGTTTTCATTTAGTCACAGGGATATGATGGATCATGGTTAGCTATGTCGATGAGGCCTCATCGATGTGGCCTAATTGATTGGGCCTCATCGACACAACCCCATCAATGCATTGTTTCATTCATTGACATAGCCCCATCAATACAAGCTCCATTTTTTGCTATAAATATGTGCTTACTAACCACATCTATGACATCATATTCATAGCAAGAGTTGAACTCTTGTAGTTTCTACATTTGAAAGTTAGAATATTTCTCTCAAGTGCCTATAGTAGGATTCATTGAGTGTATGGATCTTTATTCAAACATTGTTGTACTTGAGCATGATAATGTGTACAGAAATAGATATGAGCTTCTTGATAAACCTTGCATCATTCTAGATATTTTATATATTTGTCCATATATTCAATGCTTTCAATTATTTATTTAATGTTTTCCAGTAGTTGAGTTAATTAAGTAAGATAAGTTAGAGAAATTAAATACATAAGTATGACCTCTTCGAGCATAACACATATTTAGTTGGTAATCCCAGAAGCATTATTGCTTGGTGCACCTAGTAGCATAGTGCTTGGTAACCTAGTAATAGATACATGGATCTAGGATGTGTATAGAAAGTGGGACGAGATGCTTATGTTAGGAGTAGTTAGAGATCACTTAGTTAGTTAATTTAGATTAGTCATTAAATTACTTTATCTCTCTCTTCAAGCACCAAAGAACATAAAATATAAATTGATAAAAATCATATGCTTAGATTTACACTTAATCATACTTTTTTACTTCACAAGTGTAATTATGAAGACAATGAATGACCTTAGGGAAAAATTCACTTCCTAGAAGACTAGTGCACTAGAAAATATAAGGTCCATGAAATTCAACTAGATAACGCATGAATACTTTGTGATTTATATGGTTAGGCATAGGGGTACCTCACTACTCATCACCCATGTAATTAGAGTCTCATACTAGAATATTCGTAGAAATTAAATGGCAACAAATTTGTAATATTTGAATGTAGAGCATTAATAAGATCCCTTTAAGCTCTTAAAATCAAGGCTCACTTCAAAATTCGTCAAAAAGTTAGTCACCACTTGATGAATCATGTTTAAATGTGCTCCGATATCGAATATTCAATATTGGAGCCTCAATATCGGATACCCAATATCGAATCCCAAGATACGATGTCAAATTTCTGATATCACAGGGTATGTGCCAATCTACAAATATAGTGCTTGAGCCCATGATTTCCATATATTTTTTGTCATAGCATAGCGAAGCTCTTGTAGTTTTTTTTCTCCAAAGTTAGAATATTTTTCAAAGTGCCCAAAACAAGAGTTATTGAGTATATGGATATTTGTTCAAACACTATTGTACTTGAGCATGGAAGTATGTGCAAAAATAAAGATAAGCTTTCTGATCAAACCTTGCAACACCTTAGCTAGCTTAATTATTTTGTTTATGCATTTAATGTTTTATGCAATTTTTTAATGCTTTCAAGTAATTAAGCTAAAGAAAGCTAATTAGATTCAATAATAGTCAATTAATTAATCACATAAATATGATCAGTTTGAGCATACATATGATTCTTGGTAACCTTAGCAACATTATACATGTTTAGGATGTTTACAGAAAGTGGGATCAAATACTTATGTTAGGATAGTTAGTTATTGATTAGCAATTGGATTAAGTTAAATTCATTATAAATTACATTTTAACTTGTTCTTGATCATAGAAAAATAAATATATAAAATAATAAAAATTATGTGCCTCAATGATACTTAACCATAAATTAAGATCCACAAGTATAGCTGAGAAGACAATGATTGTCATGATTAGATTTCATGTCTTAGAACCAATGTACTTAAGAACTTTAGATCTACAAAATTTGACCAAATTGCACATGAATGCTTGTGATTTTTATGGTTCGACATAGGGGTACCTTGACACTCATCATTGGTGCCATTTTTGAGGACCTTTTGTTATTATGTGCATTATCTAGGACTTAGTGAAAATTATTCAAAATCATTGGAATGAACCCTAAACTCATATCAGATATTAAAATCACTAGAATAATTTTAAAAAGCACACTACATTTTTATTCTCCAACATAAGATATCTTCTTCTCAAAGGAGTGATTCTCCACCCAAGTTTAACGAAGTACATCAATAGGTGCCCCAACAATATAAAGTGGTATATGCTCATCCTGATGAGTACGTATCCAATTTCACCTTCATCTTACACTAGAATGAACTATTGCAATGGTGCAACATGGAGAGAAACATTATGTTGTGACTAGATTCATCTTTCCTTACGATGCTTCAACAAACTCGTATATGATTGGCCTCCAAGGACATGATGCTGACTACGTTGTGCAAGATAGTAATGCTAGGAATTATCATCCCATTGATGCATAATATATGAGGGATCAAAAAGTAGAACAACGCTACGAATCTACGAAGGGAAAGTGGCTTAATGATTCCTCATACATGTTGTACCACAAATATGGTGGAGAACCCTTTTCTAGGGGTTTTTCATTCATTGAAATTCCTCTCTTTGACTTTGGTGAAGGAGGTCAAAACTAGAGACTGTAGTCTGTGATCCACAATCCTAGTCCTAGCAAGAATAAATCCAATGACAAAGGAGGATCCAAGGAGGAGAGTTAGACTAGGGATGCAAACAAGAAATAAGATTGTGATCATGGTTGTGAGCACTAAAGAGGGGGTAGCAAGCATTGTGATGATGCTAGTCGTCCTTCCTCTTCAACTTCATCTTTTTTCTCTTCTAGCTTCAACCACAACAGTAGGGAGCATGATCGCGATGGAGGTCATCGACAGGACCGAAATGATCAAAGGGACCATTAGCCAAGTCAAGACCAAGGGCATGGGCATTCAAGAGAGACCTGCCATCTTGAATGAAAGTGTAGTAGAGAACATCATAGGCACCAAAATCATGGCCTCAATGAGCCTTTGCTTATTAAGTGAAGCATGTGTTACATTGAAAAGGCAATGAGAATTCCCACAAGGTACATGAAAGATAGTTAGATCAAGAGGCTAGATATAAATAATATTCCTTGATTCAAAGGGGGATATAACTCAAATCCACAGAACCATCTTCAAGCTTTTCAAGATGCATGTGCCTTGCAAAGTATAGAAAATGAATAGCAAAAGCTTAAGTTGTTTCCCAAGATACTCATTAAAGAAGTAGAAAAATGGTACCAATCTTTAGAACTAAAATCTATTGGAAAATGAAGTATAATTCTCGAACTGTTCAATGATAAGTATTAGATGTACTCTCGAGTGTCCAACTTGAGGAGGTAGATCCAAGGATAGAAAAAAGGAACACATAAACCCTTGGATGCTGCCATGGACCAATACTATTCCTTATTGCATAGATTTCCTAGCCATGGTTATTCCTAATTAGAGCAAATTTGCCACATCATATATGAGCTTTGATCAAAAACAAGGAGAACTCTTGGCATTTATGCCCAAGGGCGATCGTCATAATTAAGAGCCCATCGATTCAATGATTAATTGAGCAGGTAGCAAAAGAAGGAGGAGAATTGAGAAAACACGAATATGTAGAGGAATACAACTATGATCCTTCCATTCATAAGATGGAAGTTTGATTTTGTGACAATGAGGAAGAATTAACACTTGATGAGGTGGTGAATTAAAAAACCTTACCATTACAAAAATTTACCTCAAAAATTTCTATAAAGCTTGATCAATTATGGAACACTATGGATAGCAAAGCAAAGAACAAAGTAACGATCATGATCGCACGAGGTGCAAGGAGGTTTAACATGCTAATAAAAGAGGTAATGGCAAGACTGTTCCAATAGAGGAAGTTATAGGAAGTAAATAAAATGATGATGGTGGGTGTGACATCTATCATTACAAACATACTAAGGGATGTTTCCCCATAGTGTTGCACTTACAAGAGTCTAGGATTTATGCCTTAAATCCAAAATTAGCACAAAGAAAAACACTTAGAAGATTACCTTATTCCCATAGCAATTCTAGATAGTTTCATCAAAAAAATAGTATTATCCAAGTGGAACTCCACCACAATCATACGAGTAATACCAATAGTGGAAATAGCCATAGTCATGGGCGTTGGCACCACCAAGGCAATAATACCCTTACAGATAACCTAATCCATATGGGTATTACATTCAGTAAGCCTTGTCTCCACATGACTCTTCCAGTCATGTTTCTACTTTCCAACCTCACTGCTACCTCTTGATTATTATGAAACTCATTCTCCACATGTAAAAAGGGATACCATCTTTTATCCTTATCCTCCTTTTATTCCTATACATCTTCCTCCACCCTCAACATAGCTAACACCTACTCCATCTATGTAGTATGAGCTCCCAGCCCAACGGTAACAACGCAATGTCACCAAGGCCATTAGTCTACAACCAATTCATTAACCAAGCAATTTACACACTTGATTAAAGAAAACACCTTTCTTCATACCCAATAGTCCACCTAAGCCCTTACATACACCTATAGTTGACAACCCTATTTCTCCATCTTCCTTTGTATCAGATTTATTCGATTCCCCTTCAAACCAAATCCCACCACGAATCCATACTATCGATCTTAATTATCTTGGATCTAATTGGATTCAAGTTGCTAACCTTCCTAAGAAATTAGCTAATCTTGAGAGTCCTCTTATTTATTTACAAATTGCTAAGAATGAAACATGTAAAGCTCTTCTGAATTCAAGTTCCAGTATTAACTTAATTTCTCATTAGATGTATACTATGTGAAACCTACCTCCTCTTAAGAAGGGCAACATCAAATTAGAGTTGGTAGACTAGTGCATCACTATTCCATTAGGATTGGTAGAACACATTGCCACCACTATTTGTGGGTGGTCTTATCCTACTAATTTCCTAGGAATCAACGTGGAGAACTATAAAGGGGACTTCCTAATCATCATGGGAAGGGCATGGCTAAGCACCGTTGATGCACAAATGGGCATTAGAGATATTTCCCTAGAAATATCTAAAGAAAATGCATTCAAGAAAATTGAGAAGAAGCAAGCTTCATGCATCATGTATAGTGATACAGGGTGCAATTGTATGTAGAAACTCTAGTCAGTGAAATAAGCATCCATCCCTGCATGCAATGTGCACATGAAGTAAATATTCAAAGGTGTTTGTACATAGTAACTAGAGAACAAGAGGGCACCCAGTGGTTAACCATTAATCTTGAAAGTAGAAAACTTTGCATGGAACCTACTAAGCGCTTTTCATGCACATATGTCATAGGCATGGATGACCTAGAGCAAGTTCATCACCAATTCTCTAATAATGCAAATGATGATACCTACTAGGAAGAGCTGGAAATTCCTAAAAATTTCAAGCAAGAGCCCCTTAAATTAAAAACTCCACCTACCAGCATGGAATATGTGTTCTTAAAAAATGGAAAGCCAATAATAATCAATGAAAATCTTACTCCAGAATAGAAATGGATGCTATTAAATGTGGTTGAAAAATGGTTAGCAGCCTTTACTTGGTCTCATCCTGAACTCACTGGGATTGATCCTAGGATATGCCAACATTGTATCTACATTGACCTAGTCACGAAGCCAAAGAGGTAGCGATAGAGGTGATTGAACCTGAAACTAAAGTAGATCATCAACGAGGAAATCAAACAACTCCTCAGTGGGGTTCATTTATCCCATTATAGATAGTGAGTGGGTTAGCCCACTTGTGATTATGCCAAAGAAAGGTGACAAGTGGTGGATCTACATTAATTCTTGATTACTGAATATGGCAACATTTAAGGATCATTTTTCATTATCATTCATTGATCAAGTGTTAGACACAATATCTAGGCATTGCTTTTACAATTTTCTAGATGGTTATAGTGGCTATAACCAAATCCAAATTGCATCAAAGAACTAAGCNACTCAAGTAGCAAAAGAGTCATCTGATGGTCTAGACGAGCATTGTATTGTGTCACAAAATATAACAATCCAAAATTGAGATTGACCTCGAAAAAATAAGGGTCATTCAAGGAATAACTCACCAACTAGAAACTGTTAAAGATGTTTGATCATTTCTTGAACACAGTAGCTACTATCAATGATTCATAAAAAAACATTTCTATGATTGCAAAACCATTGGTTGAGCTAACAAAGAAAGATGCTCCATTTTTCTGGATCACAGAATGTGAAAGAGCATTCTAATAGTTGAAAGAAAAACTTGTAGAACCTCATATTCTATAGGCACCTGACTGGTCTAGACCATTTCATGTTATGAAGGATGCATCAAATTATGCCTTGGTAGTTGTGTTTACATAGATGGACAATAAAAAAATCCATATTACATCCACTGTGCAAGTTGAAGCATTATGGATGCACAACTAAACTACATCACTAATGAAAATGAATTGATGGTTGTGGTGTTCACTCTACAGAAATTTAGGCATTATGTGCTTGGATACAAGGTGTTTGTGCACATAAGTCATAGTGCAATTTGCTTCCTAATGAATAAGCCAATGGTTAACCCCCATGTCATATGGTGGCTAATGATCTTACAGGAATTCAATCTTATGATGGTAGATCAAAAGGGAACTAAGAATGTGATCACTGATCACTTGTCTCAATTACAATGGGATAACAAAGAGGACAAAAGCCCACTATCTGATCTATTTCCATATGAACTCCTTTTTACTAGGGAGATAACTGAATAATTGCCCGCTAAACCTAAATAGTATGATGGCATTCTCACCTATCTTCTCACTCAAGAGATTCCACAAGGATAGGACCACTAGAAGAAACAAAAATTTCTTCACTAGGAAAAATGTTTCATGGAGATCAATGGACATCTCTACAAGATGTGCATCAATGGCCTAGTTCATTAGTATGGCCCAGATTCTTATCAACTATGCATTCTCAAGGATGCTTATGAGGTTCTTTGTGGGGGCCACTATGTAGGGAGACGCACAAGCATTATAATCCTAATGGCAAGGTGTTATTGGCCAATAGTCTTCAGAGATGCTCACTAATATGTCCACTCTTGTAAATGATGCCAATGAGATTGTGAAATAACTACTCAAATGAAGGAACCTTAATAGTGGATACAACCATTGGAACCCTTTGACATCTAGGGCATTGATTTCATGGGCCATGTCATGTCCATGTTAAATGAAAACCTATACATCATTGTCATTGTTGAATATTGTACAAAATGGGTAGAAGCAACAACCATCATTCATTGTACATCTTCTATTGCTGCTCAATTTGTACAATAGAATGTTGTAAATAGCTTTGGTGTGCCATGTGCATTAATGTCTGATAATGGAACTCATTATATATGCACTACTTTTTGGAAGCTTATGCAATGCTTGGGGGTTGAACATATACTAACAACATCCTACCATCCCCCAAGCCAATGGTCAAGATAAGGTTACTAATAAGAAAATCAAAAAGATTCTAACAAGAATTGTCAACAAATATAGGAAAGACTGGAGCACAAAAGTCAACAATGTCTTTTCAGCCTACCAATCAACATGAAAACTTTCTATAGGCTATTCTCCCTATGAGATGATGTATAGAAAATTACCAAGGCTTCCTATTCAATCCAAGCTCTGCACACTTTCAACAGCCTATGACCTTGACCTTGACTTAAGTCTAGCACAAAAAGAAAGATTAATGAATCTCAACTTGCTAGACAAAAACCAATTAGTGGCCTTGTCATCTAATGAGTTGCACAAGGCATTCAACAAAAAGTGCCATGACCTTAGAATTAGGAAAGTCAAACTTCAACCAAGAGATAAGGTTCTCTATTAGAACCCCACACACATACCTCATCAAACTAAGTTCCAGACATTATGGGAAGGACCTTATATCATTTAAGAAAATTTTCCTTCTAGGGTCATGTTGATCTACAAACTTGAGAGACTAGATAAGAAACAACTAGTCAACATATAACAAGTCAAACCTTTCCACAAGCCTAAGCAAGCCAATGCAACAAACGCCTCTTCGGATGGATAACCACGCTCAATATTTTGGATCTCCTTCCTTCAACTCAATCATGGGGGAGATGGCCATCTATGCTAACTATATAAGCAACTCCATAGTTTTTCATATTTTTTTCTTACACATTTTTATTTTACACCTTGTTATTTTTACAACTTTTTGTTTGCACATTCTTTATTTTACATCTTTTTGTTTTCTATATTATTAATTTTTTAGAATTTTTTGTTTTACAAGATCATTCATATTTTTTATTTTTCTTAAACATTTTACAATTTCCTATATATTTTTTCCTTTATTTGAATAATATTTTCTTATTACCATTTAAGAATAACGTATCTTATTACCAACTAGATACAATATGGTTGATTTATGTGGGCATGTGCTATCCAATTATTTGATTATTAGTGTCTAGATTCTAGCTTTGAATTTTATTATAGATAATTAGAAGATGGTTTCTTTTACATGAAATAGGTAGTGAGTCCACAACATCCACCCATCCACAAACCCTATGGTTTTCCTTATTCTAGAAATGTATAGTCCATTTTTCATTAATAAAACTTTAACAAACTTATGACCTTGGTATTCAAAGGTTTGAATAGGGTGTGACCTCAAGGGGATTCGATATTCTTTATGTCATTCTACTTACTTGGATGCATGTGTGTTTTCATA
>MNCI01023303.1:132373-158712 GCA_015680685.1 Gnetum montanum | reverse complement strand
AGGATCCACTTGCATATCTTTTGGTTGGGTTAGTTAGGTTCTTTATCCTTAGACATTCTTACAATCAAATCCTTTTGTGTACCCCATCAATGACATCCAATTATGCACATCATCACAACATTTTTAATGATATCCTTTTTTATTGTTGTGAATTATCAAATCCCTTCAATTATTTCATCATGCTAGAATTTTTAAATTTAATAATGGACCACTTATCAATTTCACTCTATTCTTCAATTTTCCTACTAACATTATTAACGGAATCAATCTACCATACTCACAACCTAGCCAAGTATAACCATTGACAAGACTAGGTACTTCAAAGCTATATGCTACACATTGCACACTAATTCCCAATTTTGTTATGATTACAATGGGAAGCATGGATTGAATACAAAACTATCTTCACCAAGGAAGAAAAAGTAGCACCATGAAATGAGGATCGTTCATGATTGTTGGATCTTCTCCCTTGCTCTTTGGTTGCCAAGAGAATTTGGATGTCAATTTTGTCCAAGGTGTTCAATTCTATTGTCATGAACAGCCAATTTTGTAAAATATTGTATATCCATACACTCAAGCACTTTGAATTTTTCTATTCCATCTAAGTCAGTTTATATGTTAGTCAATAATCCCATACCTATGCAATATTTTGTAAGAAACTTCTTCCTCCTTTTGTTCACTCAAGGATGAGTTTTCATTTAGTCATTAAGGTATGATAAATTGTGTTTAGATGTGGTCCAATATTAGATACATGATATCGAAGCCTTGATATTAGATACGCAATACTGCAGCCTCGATATTAGAGTGCAAGATGCGTTGTCAAATATTTGATATCATGGGGTATGTGTTAGCATAGTGCTTGGACACACGATTTCCATATAGTTTTTGTCATAGCATAGCGAAGCTCTTGTAGTTTGTTTTCTCTAGAGTTAGAATATTTTTCAAAGTCCCCACAACAAAAGTCATTGAGTGTATGAATCTTTGTTCGAATACTGATGTACCTAAGCACAACAATGTGTGCAGAAATAAAGATGAGCTTTCTGATCAAACCTTACGACACCTTGGCTAGCTTAATTATTTTATCTATGCATTTAATGTTTCATGTAATTTCCTTTAATGATTTCAAGTAATTAAGTTAAATTAAACTAATTATATTCAATAGAAATTAATTAATTAAGCACATAAGTATGACCACTTCAAGCATCTGTATGACTCTTAGTAACTGATGAGCTATGATATCGCGTCGGCCCCTACGATATCATGTACGCGATATCACAACCCATCTCCAGTTCTATAAATAAGAGATGGATTTCCCGTATTCACGCATCTAGATCTAGACCCTTAGCCAAACTATAGCATTTTTACCATTCCAGAGTTAGAATAAATTCCATGTGCCCATAGTAGGAGTCTCAAAGTGAACAGATCTTTATTTGAGAAAATTGTACCTGAGCACACATTTGTGATGGCAATAAAGATAAAATTTCTGATAAACCTTGCATCATCTAGACTAAGATAAATAGGATTTAATTACTATTAAATGTTTAAATGCTTTCTTAGATAATTAATCTCTCTCAACCCTTGACTCTCCTAGTTAAGTGCATTTAGTATGACCACTTCGAGCACGTGTGTAACACTTGGTAACCTAGTAACAAGTAGCGTTTGGTAATCCCAGCAGTGTTGCACTGGTTTAGGGTGTGTGTGGCAAGTGGGAATGCATACTAATGCTAGGATAATTAAAGCTTAGTTAGTGAATAGTTAATGGAAATTAGTTACTTAGTTCTCCTCACCTTTCCCCATTAGCTTAGGCGTTTAAAAGATAAAAGACATAAAAATCATCCACCTCAAGCTTACTTAACCATACAATCATGACAATACAAGTAAGTATGGGAGGACAATGATTGATTAACCTTAATTATTCCATTAGGGCACATAAGCACTTAGTCCTTGGAGTTCAACTAGATTGTGCATGAGACGCTCGTATTCGTATAGTTAAGTGTAGGGGTACCTTGCCACTAATCATTGGTGTCGTTGCCGGGGACTTAGTTGTTTGTGCACTACGTAGAACATAGGAAACTATTCACATCGTTGGGAGCTAAAACGAACCCTTAGGGTTGATCAAGAGAAAAAAAATAAGATAACGATAAACTGCACACCCAAAAAGACTAAGATGTCTTCTTCTTCACACAAAAGCACTTCACTGCCTAGGACCAATACTAGAGATAGTTAGGGACATAACACACATAACCAAAATCTGCTAGTTCCTCAATAATTCCATGTGTTATATATTCATCATGATGAGTAGATACCCGAATTTACCTTTATTCTCCATTAAGACGAACAAATACGTTGGAGAGACTTGGAGGGTAACATAGTATTGCCTCCACATAGAGCTGCCCCCAACATGCTCCTTCGTGCCCTAGCACAAATAGGGATGTCACAGTTATATACAAAGTACGTTGCATGTGATTAAGACATAAGGGACTACCATCCCATAGAAGTGCAACGTCAACAGGACTTGTGGCAGGAGAGTTACCACACATCTCTAAAGGGCAAAAGACCCCATAACGCTCCACCCATCGTAAGCGAAATTGAGGGTGGTAAACCTATTTCAATAAGTTATCCACAAAATGATGTTCCCCCTCCTAACAATAGTGAGGAGGTGATGTATCAAAACCTTCACTCCAAAATTCACAACCCTGGTTCTAATCCCCACAAACACCAGGTGTTCAACAAGGGAACACAAACACAAGATAAGGGTGGGCATTCTGATCATCATCACGATCAGGGTCGAGACCATCGAAGAGAGGGTAGGAAACATAGTCATGGTGATGGTTCTCCTTCTTCTTCACCTTCATTGTCACATTCACCCTCTCCTTCAACATCAAGATGCAATCATATGGAACCTAACCATGAGGATAAGGGTAAGCAAAATGAGAGACCTCGACAAGAGAGTCGAGAACAAGGACAAGGGCACTCTAGAGAATCACAGCATGGAAGAAGGAAAAGTAGGGAACCGCATAGACATCATAGATGCTATGAGAGAAATGACCATGAAGAACCCCTACTTGCAACCCGAAGCATGTTATACATCATGGAGGCTGTTAGAATACTTACAAGGCACCGAAAAGATAGCAGGATCAAGAGATTAGACATGAATAATATCCCACGATTTGAGGGAGGATACAACGTTGATCCTTAGAACCACTTATAGGCATTTCATGATGCATGTGCCTTGCAGAACATCAAGAACGAGTGGTAAAAATTAAAGTTATTTCCAAGGACACTAGTAAAAGAAGCGAAAAGCTGGTACCGGTCCTTAGAACTAGAATCCATTCGAAGGTGGAGTACAATGTTAGAACTGTTTAATGATAAGTATGAAACGTACTCCAGGTGTCCAACCTGTGAAAGCAAATCCAAGGATGGAAGTAGGAAACTTATGAACCCTTGGATGCTACCATGGACCAATACTATGCACTGTTACATCATTGCCCAGGCCATGGTTACTCATAGCAGGATCAACTACGCCATCTCGTAGATGGACTTAGGCATGAAACTAGGAGAACCCTTGGAACGTATGCCGAAGGGAAATTATTGGAGCTTAGGTCCCATTAGATCCATAGATTGTTGGAGCAAGTAGCTAAGGAAGAAGGAGAGCTACATAAGAGAGAAAGTGTGAAAGAGTACAATTATAATTCTTCCCTCCAAAAAAGGGGAGTGAGATTTTGTGAGGAGGAGGATGAGTCACCACTTCAAGAGATGGTGAATAGGAAAACCTTGCTACTCCAGAAATTAACAACAGAAATATCAGCCAACGTAGGTCAAATGTCGGACTCCTTAGATAGTAGATTTGAAACTATTCTAAAAATCATAGAGGAGTCTGAGTGAAGTAGTGACCATAATAAAAAGAAAAAGAGGGATTTGGACCATGCACGTAACAAAGGTAAGGGTAAAATGATCATCATTGGAGAGGTTGTGGATTTTGATATGGAAAATGATAGTGGATGTGAGATATGCTAGTATGACCATCCTAAGGGATGTTGCCCAATAATCTCACATCTGTAAGAGTCTGGGGCATATGCACTTAACCCACGACTTAACAAACAGCAAACACCCCGATGGTTACCTTATTCTCAAGGTAACCTGAGGTTGTTCCACCAACCGCTAACGTATTATCCAAGTGAAACTCCACCACAACCTATTGAGCAACACCAATAGTGGCAATATCCACAATCATGGGGGATGCCACCGCCTAGGCAACAATACTCTTACTGGCAACCAGATCCATATGGCTACTACGTGCACCAGCTAATCTCTCCAAGTGACTTTGTCAATCATGCAACCCCACAACATCACTACCAAGCTTGGGAGTATTATAGGACTCCTTCTCCTGGGAGAGACACACCACACGCATACCATCCTCCAAATCCATCCACAATTCTTACACCAATAGCTCCACTACCACCCACTCCAGCAATGCAAGGGGAACTTGCCACTCAACCATAGCAACGCAATGCTACGAGAGCTGTAAACCTTCAACCCATTGCTAGTTCTGACAACCATACGAGGAGAATACCTTTCTTTAGAACCAACAATCCAAACAAGCTCTCACAACCACAAGCAGTTGTGCCTACAAATGTTCCTCCATCAAATAAGTCTTCGGAGTTCCCTTCAAACTAACAACAGAGCTTAATGTAGACGATTATGTTAACACATACTGTCACTGACTAGATTAAGGAGGGCCACCTTTCCAAAAAATTCTCTAACCCTGGAAGCCCTTTAATTTATCTCCAAGTTACTGGGAATGAACCATGCAAGGCTCTTCTGGACTTAGGTTCTGGAGTCAACTTCATATCACAAGAAATGTATAAAGCTTGTAACCTGCCTCCACTAAAGAAGAGCAATATTCACTTAGAGATATCTGACTAGTCCATCACTGTTCCCTTGGGACTGGTGGAGGACATCATTACCACTATGTGTGGTTGGTCATACCCAACTGATTTTCTAGTGATACAAGTCAACAATGATAAAGGGAACTTCCTAATAATAATGGGAAGGGCATGGCTAAGTACCATGAACGCATGCCTAGGAATCCGTGATCTTTCCCTAGAAATATCTAAGGAAACAACTTGTGGGAAGATCGAGAAGAAGAAAGTTCCATGCATCACATACAATGATAAAGGGTGCGATTGTGTACAAGAATGTTCAACATTGCCTACATGCAATTGGTGTGCACCAAAGGTTAACATACAAAGGTGCCTGTATATAGCAACCACACAATAAGAAAACACCCAGTGGTTGACAGCTAACCAAGAGAGCAACTCACCAATATGCATGGAACTAATTGGGGAACCAACTTGCACCCACGTAGAAAGCATAGATGCACTGAAGCAAGAGTGTCACCAACTTCCAACCCTTAATCTGAAAACACCAATTGGGGGAAGTTGGAAACTCTTAGAAAATTCAAACGAGTACTCTGATTGGAGCATACTAGTTGATGTGCAACAGACCAACCCTTATCATGAATCTAGAACGATCAATGCACATCATACATCGGAGAGAGAATGACCTCACTCATTATTTTGGATCTCTCCCTTCCAACTCAATCATGGGGGAGATGGCCACCTATGCTAATCAATTGAGACCCTCAGTTTCTTTTTAAGTTTTTGTTTTACACATTTTTGTTTTACAAATTTCTTTAACTTTTCTTATTTTTATTTTTGCAACATCGTTCATACTTTTTCATTTATTTGTGTGTTTATTTATTTTGTTTTGTTTGATTCGTCACTTAAGNCCAGTGACTTCGCATTAATACATTTGGCCAATCCATCCACATGAAGTAACAAGAATGCTTTCCCCAAAAAGTCACCACCATTTCGAGGAAGCGAAAGAGAAGAAAGTAGGAAGCGAGAAGGGCCTTAGTTAGAGGGAACATGTTTATTGTATTTCCATAACCAGTTCTTGTAGCCTAGATGATTATTTCTTCTAAGGGGTATGCTTTGAATTATCACTTCTTTCTTTCTCTTTTTTCTTTTGTGTTTTTCGTGAGAACCAAACCATGCAAAGACTTATTATTTTTATTAGCTTAGCTTTTCGATAATGGAGCGNCTAAGCTAATAAAAATAATAAGTCTTTGCATGGTTTGGTTCTCACGAAAAACACAAAAGAAAAAAGAGAAAGAAAGAAGTGATAATTCAAAGCATACCCCTTAGAAGAAATAATCATCTAGGCTACAAGAACTGGTTATGGAAATACAATAAACATGTTCCCTCTAACTAAGGCCCTTCTCGCTTCCTACTTTCTTCTCTTTCGCTTCCTCGAAATGGTGGTGACTTTTTGGGGAAAGCATTCTTGTTACTTCATGTGGATGGATTGGCCAAATGTATTAATGCGAAGTCACTGGTTGTGGTTAGTTTGAGGCTAGATTTGGAATGAGATCTACTAATTCACATTAACCACCAACACACAAGGGGCTATACACCACCTTATTCTTGAGATTCCATTCCACTCTCTTCTTTCCATCCTTCTTTATCCATTTTTCACCTCATTGCCAATTGTATCAGTAGTTCATATTTTGGTTAGTGCATTGTTTTCTTTTTGGTAAACTCTTGTTGTTAAGACTTTAACTCTTGTCTCCAAATGACATTCCTAGAGCCTACAAACTCTTTGAATGTGGGATTGTCAGGGCATTAAGGGCATGAGCCTGCTTTGGGAAGGACCCACTAGCATTCCTATTTGGTGCATCTATTAATTTATTTCCCCTAAACAGTTTTTGCAATCAACATTTATTTTGTTCATCTCCATCTTTGACATCCATTTTATCGGCGTTCCCATTGTTTCTTTTTCTCCATCTTTTCTATTCCTTATCTTTTTCCATTCTCTCGCTACTGGAGGTTCGCTCTTAGTTATGGGGTTGCGGTCTAATTTTTTTGATTTTTTCTTAACCCCTACATCTCGGGTAGCCACCAATATTATATCTCCAGTTCTGCATTAGCCATATCACAACTCAGCCAATGGACCTTACACTGAGGAAAGGTATTAACTGCATTGTGATTCATTTACCCTTGCTAATATCATATTGTGTTGTGTGTGCAAATGGTAATCATACAACAATGGATTGGATCTGGAGGAAACACTTGGAATAGATTGATGCTAAAGCAGTTATGCAAGGAATGAGATTGATGATGCACTTATGGATGAACAACGCAAGCGCAATCTTGGTGTCGGCAACAGTAGACTTCTTCTTTTCTTTCTCTTCTATCTTCTCTCTCAGCTGCCAAATAAGGCTGGATGTCAAATGTGTATAGTGTTCACTCTTGTTGTCATGAACACTAAGTTTGTCATGTATTGTAATGATGATCCGTTCACATGTCACCCCATTCACCATTAGTATCATTCAAGTCAATAATCCCATACCTTCCTAATATTTTGTAAGGAACTTGAGGATGAGTTTTCATTCAGTCATGGTGATATGATGAGCCACGATATCATAGCAGTCACAATATTACATACGCAATATTGCATCCGTGATATTGTGTCGGCCCCTACGATATCGTGTACCTAATATCGCAACTCGTCGCCAGTTCTATAAATAAGAGGTGGCTATCCCTTGTTCACTCATCTAGATCTAGACCCTTAGCCAAACTATAGCAATTTTACCATTCCAAAGTTAGAATAAATTCCATGTGCCCACAGTAGGAGTCTCAAAGTGAACGGATCATCATTCGAGCAAATTGTACCTGAGCACACATTTGTGTACGGCAATAAAGACAAACTTTCTGATAAACCTTGCAGCATCTAGAATAAGATAAATAGGATTTAATTACTATTAAATGTTTAAATGCTTTCTTAGATAATTAATCTCTCTCAACCCTTGACTCTCTTAGTTAAGTGTATTCAGTACAACCGCTTCGAGCACGTGTGTAACACTTGGTAACCCAGTGACGAGTAGCGTTTGGTAATCCCAGTAGCATTGCACTGGTTTAGGGTGTGTGCGGCAAGTGGGAACAGATACTGATGCTAGGATAATTAAAGCTTAGTTAGTGAATAGTTAATGGAAATTAGTTACTTAGTTCTCCTCACCTTTCCCCATTAGCTTAGGCGTTTAAAAGATAAAAGACATAAAAATCATATACCTTAGGCTTACTTAACCATACAACGGTGAAAATACAAGTAAGTCTAGGAAGACAACAATTAATTAACCTTAAGTGTTCCATTAGGGCGCATAAGCACTTAGTCCTTGGAGTTCAACTGCATCGTGTGTGAGATGCTCATATTTTTATGGTTGAGTGTAGGGGTACCTCGCCACTCATCAGTAACCCTAGCAATGCTTAACATTTGGTAACCCAGTAGTGTTATACGTGTTTAGGATGTGCACGAAAAGTGGTATCAGATACTTATGTTAGGATAGTTAGTTATTAATCAGAAATTAGATTAAGTTAAATTGATTATAAATTATGTTTCGACATGTTCTTAATCATAGATAAATAAAATATAAAATAATAAAAATTATGTGCCTCAATTATACTTAACTATGCAATTAAGCCCCATAGGTATAGTTGAAAAGACAATGATTGTCATGATTAGATTTCACATCTTAGAACCAATGCACTTAAGAACTTAAGGTTTATGGAATTCAACCAGATTGCATGTGAATGCTTGTGATTTATATGGTTTGGTGTAAGGGTGCCTTGCTGCTCATCACCACCAAACCACTAGTGAATGTTCTCACTAGTGGTGTGAACTTGGAATACCATGAGTTGATCATAAGTCATGGTTAGGTCATGATGGATAACAAAACATCATAAATGAACACTATAAGTTGTGTTAAGATCATTACTACTTGAACATGTATCATGGTTAGGTCATGATGGCTAAAAAAGATGTTATTTTACTACCCTTTACTCTTGCATTCAATTTGTAAAGGCCATAAGTCATGGTGGACTCAGGCTGTAATACCAAAATTCATGGTAGTTCAAAACATAGACATTTTAACACTATATATCACAAGTATACCATGGATTGTGTTTGGAATTTTTTGTAGACCACAAGTCATGGTGTGGTCGTGATTTCACTAGAAATTCAAATAAAGAGCTCTAGTTGCAAATTAGTGGAAGACTTAATGAATTTAATAATGGTGTCAGCTTGGAAATAGTGTGTGGAGCTAACATCTATGTGTCATGAGTAAGGATTTAGGTAATAAACATAAATATGATAACATAAAATGAATTTAAGAAGGTAAATAAACTTCTCCATGAAAGGGAAGGTTAACATAAAATTTAGACAACCAAGTGGACCAGCTTGTCTGCATTAAGTGCTTAGAAATATGCTAAGACATTAGTTGCCTTTTTAGAGTTATTGGAAGGTCACTTCCATACATTTAAACATCAAAATAAACTTTTTCTTTTACATATACAAAAGAGAGCTTCCATTAAACATGAAATGATCATGCTTTGATGTAAAACTATGTCATAATTGTGGCTTAATTTGACATGAGAAGTGCTTAGAAATGTGAAGAAATATGTCCTCAACTACTAACATGGCTTAGGCTTAACATTAAGCTTTAAAAACATAAGAAATTTGGAAGAAAAATTGGCTACTCATGGTTTCCTTTTCTTTATAATAAACACAATCCTAAATAACATTCAAGAAACTTCCAATCTCTACTCATATACTTCATAAGAAACTTTATATGTATTCAACTAACATATTGGAGGAAAAAGCATTAAAATGCATTACATAAACACTAAATTTATGGTGGCTTTTAAACCAGCACACATGCATAAATATTTCAACAAACACATACTACTATAATATTAATATAATTAATGCATGAAAATAAGAAAGTAAACAGGACCAAATTAAATGCAAATGAATGGACCATGAGAGAGTAAAATGTAGCATCTTTGGAATGTGACCTCCTTCAAATTGAAAAAATTCTTGAGAGAATGATAAGGGTTTATTTATGTAAATTGTAAGAGCTTTGGTTATGAGAATGAGAGACCTATATGAGAGCATGACGAAAATCAAGAGGGCCTCAACAACTAAGGCCTATCATTGGAGAGCTTAGATTTGGAAGAAAAAATTGTTATAAAAATGTAAGAATGGTATTCTTCATGGAGCTTAAATGAAGAAACTAAAATACCCTTTCAAATGTATAGAAAATGGAATATGAAGGAAGAAAAAAAAGCTTAAGGAGATATTCTTATTTCATTTGCTTAAAGCTTAAATACTATGCTCCATTGTGTTATAAGAGAGGCCCTTAGCCTCTATTTATAACTTGAGAAGGGGCAGAACTTTACCAAGTTTGGCATGCTCTACATAATTTCTCTATCAATTTCTTCTTTTCCTTTTCAAATATTTCCTCCTACTTTACTTTTCTATGTTATTTTCATCTATATTTCTTGGCTTTCTAGTCTTCTTTGATACATAACTTTAATACATAAAAATTTTAACAACTACTTGACTTTGGAGATATTGAGAAAAATAACAAAGATAAAGTTGTGCATTACACAAAATTTTGAATGCCTTAAAGAATGGGAAAAGAGCCAAGAAGGATTGGAAAAGAGTGTGACATCAAGGGGATTTGTTGATTCTTTGAACTTACTATATGGGTTTCACTACATTTGGTTATACTATCATCCATGTTTTAATTATTTGACAAATATCTTCTTTATAAAAGCTACTACCTTACTATGACACTAGAAACACATGAACCATGCCTAAAGGTAGTCATGTGGTATGAATAAGAAAACAAATAGTTAATTAATGAACATATGCAAATTCACTCTTGGGATACCACTAAAATGATATGTGACCTATGCCTAAATGCATGCTACTTCTAGAAATTTCATGGTCTCTTAAACTAGTTGTATCATGTGATTAGAAAGATATGTGATCTATGCCTAAAGGTGCATCGCTAATGGGAATAGAATTGATTATGGAGCTATAATGACATGTGACCCATGCATGAAGACATCCCTCTAACCAATGGCCAAGATCCATAACTCATACATCTATAATTAAGTAATTGTCCTATACATCTATTACATGTTTCCCAATTTTTTCTTGTTGAATGATGGTGTTTTCATATGGTTATGATTGACCTCCTCAAAAGCATAAGAAACCCATTACAAACATGATAAGGAACCTCACATCCTGATCTATGTAATCCTTTCTTATTTTATTTCATCTCATTGCTATGCTCAATTGCACGACTAATGTTTTCTTATAATATAGTCCAGGATGTCAATAATAATAGTTGTGTGATTACTAGAACATGGCATTGGTTAACATTTGATTTCCTAGGTGCTAATTGACACCTTATGAAATGGCTATAAAAGGGCATTTTAGACAAGAGCCTACTATGGAAAGGATCCACTTGTATAAATTCTAGAGATATAGCCATAAACCAACTTCACATGCCCATGACATCAAGTGTTATTTACTTCCATCATCATTTGATCATTTTCTTTCTATTTTTGTCAAGGATTTTTATTAAAATTTCATGTTAAAAACCCTAATTCCTTTACATATTCAAGCTCCCAACTTATTATAATTCATCATCTGACCTCATCTAAAATGTTTGATATGTATTCATAACTTCTAAACCCTTCTATTAACTCCAACTTGAAGCAAAAATCCAAAGAAAATTCCTTTAAGTTATGTTGATTTTAAAAGAAACTTTCTAATCTAACTTCAGTAGTGTTAACATAGCAACATCAACACAACACCCTTCATCAACACAGTTCCATCAATGCAACAATGTCAATGTGATACAAAAATACTGCATATACACATTGAGCGTTAGCAAACATTTCATCATTTTCACTTTATGCAAGAGGAGTTTTTGTAGTTTTTGAGAGCTAGAGCATTTTACCAATGATATCTTTTGATCCAAACCTATGATTTCAATGATTTCAAAACCTATGAACTTCGAAACTTAAGCTCTACATCATGGGGGAACTTAATCTATGTTTTGAAAACCTTTATAAACCCTAAGTTTTGAACATCTAAAGCACTCAACATTAAAATTAATCAAAATAACCTAAGTTTAAGAAAATCTATCAACATTAGATCTTCCGAAACATTCTACCATAGTTACATAATGGCATTAATGCTGAAATTCTCCAAATTAAGGCTAATTTCAAGGATGATAAAGGGTCAAATGTTATTAAAATCATTTAGAAAATAATAATTGATCAATAATGTGATTATAAATGGTACCTAAAAGAGTTTTGGAGGTAGGAGGTTTATCATAATGCAAAGAAAATAAGCCACATGGAGAACAAGGATATGGATGAAAGCAAGGACAAGAGCCTAAAGCCATAAATTATAGTAACTAGACATACTATGGAAGAACTTAAGGTGGAATTTATTGGGTAGATTCCCATAGCTAAAATAGGGTAGTTAAGGTATGATGAGATACTAAGATAGGAAGAGAATCTCACCAAAACCTACCTAGATAGAATTAGAACAAAGAAGATTCTAAGGTTGATGTTATAAAAATCAAGTTTCAGACTCTTCTTGGAATTTGCAACTTAAGAGGTCCAAGAATAAATATTGGCATTTTTATATGGTCTACCATTTTAATCAATAGAGAACAGTACTTGGGAAAAACCTATATCTTTTGGAATAATTAGAAAGAATTTATTTCAAAAATGTGATATACCATTTGAACCCTAATGTGATAGAGCCTATGTTGCATTCATGGGAAATTCTCATTCAACCTACCACAACTTACCTTTATAAAAATTGAGAAATGTTTCAAGAAAAATGGGAAAAATAAAGAGACTTCTCTTGCCCACTACAATGATATTCTTCGAAGAGTTACAATGAATTACAATAATGTCATGGCAAAAGATGCGCGCTTAGGCTTCAAGAGAAGGGTCCAACTCCACCATGACCCAGCCTCAATTTTATATCATCCCATTTTAATCGGGACAATTCCGTAGAGCGTCTGCCCTAAATTTCTCTACGTGACACCATGACCCAGCCTCAATTTTATATCACATTTCATACACGTACAGTACTGTATTTACTATTTATCAACAACCTTGAGGAGTTGTCTGATCTGAGCTATAACCCTGTAATAGCCGTTGCTGCATCATCATTCCTTGTGTTTTCGTAATCCTCCTCTTCTTCGTCTGCCGCTCGATTAACTGCTTTATTGCAATGCGAAGAAAACAATTACAGAGGGCATAGCAGTGGCTAAAAACATAAGGACGGCTGGATTATCTAGTGAAGGCATCAAGGCAACCTGCAGCATTCAATATTTCTGTTTACAGCCGCCTTCAATGCAGAGGAGACCAGACTGCAGATCTGTGCTTCAACTGTTCCCAGTGTGCTAAACAGGTGATTCAAACCAATTGCAGTAGTAGTTTGGAAGTCACTTTTTGGAATTATTGCTTCATCCGCTATGAGATCTTTATTTTGACGGGCAACCTCCACCCGGGCAGCAATATTGGGTGGTTTGACAATTGGGCCGATGCGTTAAATCTTGAGAGCTTCAACAACATTAAGCATAAGTTCCATACGATGCAAAAGAAAATTTTTAAATGATATTTTTACTGCTGTATTCATAGATCTGTAAAACTATAATGTAGCTATAAAACTTTAGCTCAGCTTGTACATTGTCACAGCGACAAGCCGTGAAAATAAGCTGATGAGCCAATCACATAGAAAGCTGTGAAAATAAGCTGACACATGAAAAGCAGTTTTTGTAGCTGTAGATGGGCCAGTCACATGGAAAGCTGTTTTTGCACTCAACTTATTTTCACAGCTTATTACAGTGACAAGGTACAAGGTACAAGCTGCGTTTAGGCTTACAGTCACATGATAGTTTTAAGCTATGCGTTGGGGATTTGTTAATCTCATAAAATTTTCAGGAACCTTGCATTTCGGAAGTGGGAGTGTGATGCTAAAATTTTTAATTTAAATTAAATTAAAAAAATATTTAATAGAAGTAAAATATATTTTATTATTTTGTAATTCACGTCCCCTCATGATTCCGTCCCCAATCTTTATTTATGGTTGCATACCCAAAGGTGGACTGAATTGCTAATCCTCTATTCCTAGCTTTTAAGAATCGCATTCATTTGGTGCATACATTTTATGGAATGCAATTATGTATAGTAAAAATATCATTTTAAAATTCTCTTTCTTGATTTGGTAGAATCAAAGCATTTACCACATTAAATAATGCACATAAAGCCAAAGCCTGCCTTTTAAGTGTTGCAGTTTACTTTGATTGTGTTTTGACCGTGCTCTTTGTTGACCCGTGAAAAATGACCGTCACAGCTCTTATGAGCTGTAATGATAGTTACAGATTCATTTTTAAATCATGTGACTAACCCATAAATTGCAAAAAGAGCTTTGCATTGAACTGGGCGTCAAAGATGTGATTGCAAAGGCCAGCTCATATGCGCGGACCAGATACGATGCAGCCGTGGACGGCTTCTTCGCTTTCACGGGCTTACAGTCTGGTCCAGTGTTGGCGAGATCTTGCCACAGATGATTGCCCCACTTACTTGGAGAACAACCTTAAATCGTTGTTGGAGTTCGCAAAAGGCAAGACAGGAGGCTTATCCATTGACAAAAATTGCATTGTTGAATATGTACTCAACTCCATGTTTGGCGCCCCTGCCATTGATGATGCTGCTGCTTCTGCAGCAGCACTAGTTGGGCCTCTCGTAGTTTCTGGTAAATATGCGTCCACTAGTTGGGCCTTCTGGAGTTTCAGGTGAATATGGATACCAATTACATTTATGATACTGTTTAGTCATACATTTATGTATGATGCTGTTTAGTCATAGTTATAGTAAAGTTCTTGTAATTTGTTTTCATAAAAGTTAAAATTTGTCGCCTAGTGGTTGCAATGTGAATGTAGATTAAGTGATTGGAATCTTAGTGATCACGTACCTTAGACACATTTTCATAAATGACAATAACCTCAAAATCAATGCACCTTCATTGCAGCACATAGCTTAGTTTAATTTTTTCTTTAATTACAATTTAATTTCTTTGTTCAACTTAGTTAATTATTTTAACTATTTATGTTTCATCATACAATAGTTATGGCCACATAAGTACAATTGATTTTGAGTATAACACATAACATTTGGTACTCGCAGCAGTGGTATTACTTGGTTTGTCCAATAGTAATCACTTGGTAATAAATCTAATGTGTGTATAGCAAACTAGAAACAAATAATTATTGCCTAGGCTACAATAGTTTTTATTGTCTACACTTATATTAGTTCTAATTAAATTTGTATATTATAATATGACCTAGACACCATTTGTATTATCTACTTTAATTACACTTAACCATACGCATTAAAGTTACACAAGTGTAATTGAGAAGACATCAACCTATGATTGAATGCTTAGCTATCTAGTTGCCATGTTAGTCTAATCCATGGATTATGATCAAGTGACTTGCATACAATTATGATCTATATGATTGAGTATTAGGACTACTTGCTGCGAATCACTATATGGTGGTGTCCAACCACACCTTTTCAACAATGCGATTTCCAATGGCGTGCGGTGATGGTGGGAATCGTTGCACCATTGATGTCTGAAAAGTCAAAACACCAATACACGGAATTCAATTATGCGTGCAGCGCTGGGATTCGAAGATATCTGCCATAGATCATGATGGTCATTGACTGTAGCGTGTCTGTGGTAAAGTTCTCTTATGTGACACCATGAGCCAATCGTGAATTTATGTCGCGTTTCATACACGGACAGTACTGTATTTATCAAAGACTCCGATGAGGAGTTTTGTCTGAGCTCAGCCATTTCATTTCGGAAATACCATGGCGAATCCCTGTAATGGCCGTTGCTGCATCATAATCCTTTCGGTTTTGGTAACCCTCTTCTTATGCTGCTGCCGCTGGACTACTTGCAGCATCATCCCGTTACAATGCGATCAAAACAATTACACAGAGGGCACAGCAGTGGCTAAAAACATAAAGACTGTGCTGGATAATCTGGTGAAGGCATCAAGGCAACCTGTAGCATTCAACATCTCTGTTGTTGGGCAAAGAAGTAACAGCACAGTTTATGGCCTCCTCCAATGCAGAGGAGACGCGACTGCGGATACGTGCTTCAACTGTTCGCAGGGCGCCATAGAGGTGATTCAAACCAATTGCAGTCGCAGTTTGGGAGTCAGCATTTGGAATACTTATTGCTTCCTACGTTATGAAATCAAAAATTTCACGGGTACGCTTCAATTCGGCAGCAATCTTGCGTCGCTTGTCAACGCGGCCGACGCGGCAGATCTTGAGAGCTTCGACAATTCCAAACAGAAGCTGCTCAGGAATCTGGTTGCAAAGGCCATCTCAGATCCGCGCACCAGATATGCCAGCGGTTCAATCCAAGACAGTTTCTCCTCCATTTACGGTCTGGTGCAGTGCTGGCGAGATATTTCCAAAGATGATTGTCATTTTTGCTTGGACTACAACCTTGGATCGCTGTTGGGCTTTGCAAAAGGCAAGATAGGAGGCGTATCTGTTGACAAAAATTGCTTTGCTGAATTTGAAGTCAGCTCGTTTTTTGCCGCCCCTGCCATTGATGATGCTCATGCTCCTGCTCCTGCTCCTGAGTCTCCCACTTTGTCACTATTGCCTTCTGGTAATATGAGCACTTTTTAATTAAACATTGCATTTCATGTTTAACATTCATGTTAGTTTAAAATATTTGGGCGACAGCCTAAGGCTTAAGGTCTACTCTTTGTGTTTTTTATTTTTCTTTTCCGGATTACATGATTATATCTAAAATTGCCGGGATCATGGGCCTAAAAATTTGCGCCTTTACAAGATTGGCACAGTGAGTTTGCAAGCAAGGAGCGGAGGATCTTGTTAATAATCCTTTAGCAAGAATATATGTTCGAGGCCATTATAGATATTTATTAATTGGTTCTTCTCACTTGATTTTAAGTGCTTTAGAACTTAGAACCTAGAATTTAGACGGACGAAGTACAATAATGGACTGAAAAGTTCTGGTGCTGCAGCTGGATCTAATAAAATGAGCAACAATGTAACGGCAATCGTAGGAGGCAGTGCAGGGGGCTTTGTCCTGCTTCTTCTCTTTTTGGGAGGATTCCTTCTTCTTCTGATCCGTAGAAGGAATGCAATTTCTGGAGGGCGACCTCATCAAACGAGTATGTCTTGGGCATTGGTTTCATCCTTGGGTCTCTGTTTGATATGCTTGGTTTAAAGTTTAAACAGAGTTTTGAAATTTATTTGCACTTGTATCGTGATTATTATCCATGAAAATAGGGACTTCAAGCCCACAGCAAGAGGAGCAGGAGGATCTTGTTAACAAAGATAATAATATCTTTTTTACTGCAGAAGAGCTCAGACTTGCCACAAATAATTACGATGATGAACTCAAACTTGGAGAGGGAGGATTTGGTTCAGTTTATAAGGTCAACTGTCTATAGCTCTTTACAAAACCATCTTAATTGGCACAAAAATATTTTCTCAAAAAAGTAGTTTCTTCTCTCATTTTACAGGGAACTCTCCGAAATGGATAAAACGTAGCAGTGAAGAAGCTGTCCGAAAGTTCCTCACAAGCTAAACATGAATTTATGAATGAAATCAAGCTTATGATGAACGTTCAGCATAGAAATCTTGTGAATCTTTTAGGATGCTGTATCGAAGGTTCTCAGAAGATTCTTGTTTACGAGTATCTCTACAACTCTAGCCTTGACAAATTCCTTTTTGGTAATGCTTCATTAATTATTTTCTTGGGTTAACATGCTTCTCATTTACCTTGTTGGGCCCGGTTCCAGGGTTTTCATTTTAAGAAATCATCCTCTTGTTTCTCTAACAGACCCAAGGAAGAAAATACATCTTAATCAGACACGACGTTTTAACATAATCCTAGGGGTTGCTAGAGGACTACTGTACTTGCACGAAGACTCTAATATCAAAATCATTCATCGAGATATCAAAGCAGCCAACATTTTACTGGACCGGAAGTTTGAACCAAAGATTGCAGATTTCGGTTTAGCAAAGTTATTCTCTAACACACAGTCTAAGATTCAGACCAGAATTGCGGGTACCCGGTAAAAATTCAAGATTAATGATTTTATAGAAAATAAAAGTAATTAAATTAGGCTAGCAGTAGGTAAAATATTTTCCTTATGACTGCAATCATTATTCTTTTATCAGTGGATACATGGCACCAGAGTATGCAATGCATGGACAGTTATCCATTAAGGCAGATGTCTATAGTTTTGGTATTCTTCTTATGGAAATTATTTGCGGAAGAAGTAACAATGACATTGACTCGTTGAATGGGCAAAGTATGCTAGTAGAGGTAATCTCAGCTCTTTAGATCTAAAGCTTGCATTAAACACTGTTAGTGTTAACTTTTAATTCAGATTTTAAAATAGTCACACAATTTTTTATTTTTTATTTTTTATGCCAGATATGGAGATTATTTCAAGTGGGAAACATTTTTGATATAGTTGATGCAAGCATTAAATTGACTTGTGTTCAAGAACAAGCCATGAGGTTCATGCAGGTAGCACTTCTATGCACGCAAGAAAATGCAGCCTTACGACCGCCAATGTCAAGAGTGTTGTGTATGCTTTCAGATGCCTCTGTCACTTTGCCATATCCAACCATCCCTGCATTTGTGAATTTTAACAGTCACTCTGATTCCAGCTCTCCTAACGGGGATCACACACCCACAATACCAAGTGATTCAGAATTAAGTTTAACACTCCCTCGATAGCATCATGTTATAGTGGCGAATAAGCTAAGCTGTTTGTTTTAAGTACAAGTGTTCTTTCCAGTCTGGAAATTCACATTTCTTTCAAAAGCTTGAAGGATACATGGAAATCAAGGGACAAGTGAACAAGTGCAGTGTAGGATTGTAGTGGCCCTACGTTGAAGTCCGTCCTTAGCATTGATTTATGGACAATTTCCAGATTCGTAGATCAAATGCATGAATGATTTCTATTGAAATTGAAATATCAAGGGTTTTTTTTTCCTTATAATATGCAAGTACAATTTATAAGTTTGTTCATTGCTGAGAAACATAATCCAGGTAGATGTGAGTCATGAATGTGGCATTAGCAGACAGTACAATATTTACCCTTCTTTGTTGCATACTTGCATCTCTGTTACCAGATTTGATCAACTTCGAATTTATTTTTTTGAATAAACGAATATGTACGTTAAAAGCTAAATCACATGGCCAAGGGCTATTTGTTGGATGGGCTTTAGGGTGCAAAAGAAAGAACAATCTATTCTGAGAAAAGCTATGCTAGTCCGCTTTGATGGATTAATAATTTTTCATAGAAACTGTTGAGACCAACCTCACCCATGTTAAGCATGGGGCCATTATCAACAATAAGCTAGTGGAGCTAGATCACAACCTCGGACTGCAACTAAATTATGTTTTGTAAGATTCTCTATCATCATCCCAAAGCAGAAGGTAAGATAGCGTCTTGAGGTACCATTTAGATCTGTCCCAATACAAACTGCAATAAAAATAAATAAATAAATAAAAACAGCAACCAACCTTTTTTGAAACTTGAAAGCTGTTAAATTCATTGTCAGCCGTGTTGGTGGTAGTTATGGGCCATGATTGTTACAGAATCAGCCGTGTTCACCATTAAACGTTGACACAATTGTTAATGCACTAATTGGGTATATGTGTAATCAAATTCTTCTAATAATGCTTAAGATGGGACGCATAGCATTCACTTAAAAATGCATGAACTTAGGTAAAATATAGATACAAAATAGAAGAGATTTACCACCGTGTGAATAAAATGTCCATTGAAACTCGCTCATCAGAACTATGCATAAGTCCATCAACTTCCTTTTAACTAACACAGTTGACGGCAATTAATATGCATAAGTCCATCAACTTCCTTTTAACTAACACAGTTGACGGCAATTAATATGCATAAGTCCATCAACTTCCTTTTAACTAACACAGTTGACGGCAATTAATATGCATAAGTCCATCAACTTCCTTTTAACTAACACAGTTGACGGCAATTAATAGAAACAGACAGTTAACGTTCGTTTCTCTGCAGAGCCGCTATGAACAGGGGGGCAGCAAGAAACAGCGGAGCAACAAGAAACAGCGGGGGCAGCAAGAAACAGCGGAGCAACAAGAAACAGCGGAGGACAGAGGGGAAGCAAGAAAGAGCAAGCTCTAAAATTGGCAACAGGGTCTGGTTGCCGACCAGCAGCCGTTATTTTATTTTGTTCTTCTGTTTTCTCTAGCCACAACACACCTACAGACAGTGGCCTTCTCTCTGGACGCTGGGGTAACGGCAGACGCCTCTAGCAGACGTCATGAATAACATGACGGACGCAACAGACGGTCACGAATAACATGACGGACGCACCAACGGCTACAACCACGCTCGCATCTTAGCGATATACATACAGCAATATCAAAAAACTTTGGCATTTTCAATTACAAATATTTAATATTTTGCAGCATTTCCAAACATGTTGCACTACATTGTGCCTTATATCACTTTATGCACTAATTTTGAATTTCTTTTATATGCTTAAACTTTCATTGTTTTATAATTCGAAGTAGTAGCATGGTTTTTTGGTTTTTAGATCCTCAAATCCTTAGATACTAACATATTGCATTTTTCAACTTGTAAATGGTTTTCAATCCGAAACTCTCTATGGTTCCGTTGCATTGTTCTGTTTGGTTGCGTTGCCTTGATAAGTATAGTTTTGTTGTCTGCAGTTGCAACACAGTAGCAAGTATAAGTTTCTATCTATGGTAACACATGTTTTATCCTCAGTGACAACATCATCGCCATTGGCCAGTATTTAGTTTATGCTTAAATGCAATCTACTTGTTAAAATTTGGTAACTATGGTACTATCAATGATGTGCCATTTTTTTATGTACTTAAAATTGTTTATGTATCTCAAGTCCAAATAGTCGTTGCTTTAGAGTGGCGTTGTGTGTGAGCATAATCTCGTTAGTCATGACAATCTTTTAAAATTTTTAGTCAACCTAGAGTAGAGTTAGAGAAGCAATTTAAGACAGACTTTCACCATTATGATTTCTCTGTAAAATGCACAGGGGATCACATATTGTTTAACCTCTGAGGAATTGAATTTTTATAGCAGAATCTTGAAGTTTGATGTTATGGAGATATGAAAGGTTGTGTCTCTTTACTATTTACTATCCATTTATTAACAAATTTTATTTTCATTAATGTTGTTATACATATGGTTAAGAATATTTCATTAACCATATTTCATTAGTGGACTTCATTATTATTATTGTTATCGTCACATAGCCCTTCTGATGATTCTGGATAGTCTCCTAAAACGAGTTTTCACAGGTATAGATACATAGAAAATCGCCCCTTAAAAGAAAATTGTATTTAAGCAGGATGTTTTTTTTTAAGTGGAGATTATAATTATCATGTGACAACCACCTTTCCTTCCAAACAGAGATGTTATAGTATCACAGCAACAAAACTCAATTACTTAACAGAAAATACCGAAACATATCTTCTGGAGACGTTCCCTACACCAATGTGCAGAGTTGCTATATAATAAAGAAAGCTGCAACTCTAATCAGCCCAAGACTACTATCATAATACTAGCATTCTTCGAAACTTCGTGATACGTATCCTTCCTAGTTCTTACCAATAATACAACAGCACACTGCATGTGCGGAGAAATTTCTTTAACGTGTGGACCATCGAAAAAGCACAGATCCAGTGGCCAATGAAACTTTTCAAACCTTTGAATATGGAATCCACCAGTCTCAAATTTTCCCTGAATAACCACTTCAAGTGCTCTCGCAATCTTGTCAGTTTATGGCTCAGATTTATGAATCAAAGCCAACCCAGTGGTCATTGCAGAAATTCCAGTCTCCGCTCAGCATTAAATGTCCTGTTCGATCCACGCCTCTTACAATGACCTGCACAATTGCAGAGCGATATCTTCTTTGGTCTAGACAAGGGAATTAATGCCCCGAATGCCTCCTCTTTGGGCTTAGACAATCAGCTCCAACTTAGCCACTTGCGACGTCTCATATCTATTATGCGCAGGGTCGGTGGTCCGTGTGGAAGGTGGGAGAATATGAAGCCGCGTTTAGAGCAAATCCGTCAAATCCGGCGCTGATTTAAGAAATTATTTATTTTACCTTAGATAGGGGGATAGAAGTCGTGAGTTAATGTGATGGGTACTTACCCTGGATTTTGGATCATGGCATAACTAATATCTAAAGCAGTGAAATGGCCATGATCTATGTTATTTGTCACATGCATCATTTTTACTATGGCATGGCTTTTAGTTTTAATCTACGTGGCATTCACATGAACCTTCACAACCCTGCTCATAGTTGCAACAAGCTGAAAACTATATGCAACTGAAATTAATTATCAAAGATCATGACTTTGTAAAAGAAACAACAATAAATTGTGTGGCAGCTTGCATGTATATAGGTTGGCCAATCAAATAACCATAGTTAGCCATACCAACGAAAAACCATGAAATATGAACAAGTCCTTATAGGCTCTTCATAAAACTAGCTCTATAGAAAGTTGTAGTCAAGATGGAGAGAATGCAAGAGGTTGTGGAGTGCTTATGTATTTCCATGGTGTTTGTTTTGCAAGTTCTAATTTATAAATTCCATGGTGATGAAGACTCAACCCATAAGTGAAAAGGGACTTTGTGAATTTATTATGGGTATAAGATTACAAGATAGGGATTATTTGCTCATCTATGAAACAATGGAGATTGATTTATTGTGCTATTGGTCATGAAAACATCATGAGCTGAAAATTTTGTGAGGAGTATCGCCCTCATAAGTTTGTCGATTAAAGTATCAAGGAGTGTTTATTAGAGATGGTAGTGGAGGAATGTTAGACTTTCATTTTATATTTAGTGGGTAGCTCTAATATACCATAGACTATCTCTAAGTGCCTAAGGAGTTATTGTAAGCTGTGGTAATAGCCTAATCATAGTACTTAATAATGTACAATAAGTCTTATAAGTACTTATAATCCCTATGTTGAGCACATTCGCGTTATAAGTAAACTAAATCTAGTACAAGTACTAATGATATTCTATTGTAGGTAAAGTCTAACTAGTATTGTCTATGGTTCTCTTTTGTCTTCGTAATTCCTTATTATTGTGTTTGGGCTATCTATATCACTAGGTTGAAGAACTTCTTGTATTTTAATGGTGTTATCCCTTTCTCTAGCAATGTTACAAATTTTATATTTTCTAAGAGCCTTTTAGCATTGTGAATTCTCTAACCTACTTATGCCATAGTTAGGGATTTGCTTATGCTTAATCTTACATGGGTTAGTCCATGTTATTTTTCTTCAATAATCCACAGCTTGGCAACAACAACTATCATTAGCTATCTTCTCCTTGTAACTTGGCTTTGTGAATTCTTTTCCTTTCCCTTCTTGGCTTTTGGACTCACTATGCTTACATTTTTCAATTTTCAATCTTTGATGCTTTAATATTCCATTTAGTGTTGGATATATCTAGGACTCACAATTTTAAGATAATTTGGGAGTATGTTATGAAGGTTTTGATTTCTTTAGTCCTTACAAACTAGAACTAATATCATCTTTGTAAGTACCATTTGGAAGAGCTGAGAGTTCATCTTCTAAGCAAGATTGAATTTCCTTGAGGCATATCTGCATATTTTTACTACCTTGTCCTTTTCTTCTTTGAGGATGGCTCCCCAAAATTCCTGTGAGCCATCTATCTCTATGATCAAGTGTCCGTCAAAAGGTAATTGTAGTTATGGTAAATGAGAACACTATTGTTTTATCTGAGAGACGATCTAACTGTGTTTTTGGGTCTAGGGAGAAGGATTTTGTCCTAACTGTTCATTTAGGAGCTTCCTATCGTTGGCTAGGTCCTTATAAAATCCTGAGACATAATGTATGCATCCCAAGAATCTTTGAAGTTGTGTTTTATTTTTAAGTTCATTTGGAAACTAACTAATAGATTCTAGGATGTGATTTTGTAGGGCAACTATTCTTTAGCTAATTTCTAATCCTAAAAATTCTATTTTTTTTCTTTTGCAATTTGCATTTTGGTTGGTGATAGAACTAAACCATTCTAATCTACAAGATGAAAGAAGACTTCTAAATGTTCTAGATGTTCCTTTGGATTTTTACCCATGACAAAAATGTCATTTATATATATCATGATAAAAGGATAAGGACTAAAAATAGAGTCCATACATTTTTGGAACATAGATGGAGCAATTTTTAATCCAAAGGGTAAAATTGTCCATTCATATAATCCACTAGGAATAGTAAATGTAGTAAATGTTGTTTTCCACCTATTTTGTGGTTGTATCTACTAAAACCCAACTTTAAGATCAAACTTAGAGTATATATGTGTATGTACTAATCTTTGGAATAGATCATCTTTATTGAGTATGAGATGTTGCATAGGTTTAACAATATCATTCAATGGTTTGTAATTGACTACCAACTACTTTTTTCCTCTTACTTATTCTGCCCTTGCATAAGCAAACATGCTGATGCTTGGTTGTAAGAGAGATTCTTTTCTTTCCGAAGTGGAAGAGCTTGAACGATATGCCACGTTAGGTTTCGAAAATTTCTAAAATTGTGGAAAATTTGCAGTACAACGGTAGCTTTACGCTACCCCATCCCATGGGATTAAATGGGTAAATAATTCATTGCCATGGAATGACTCGACTCTTAGAGATGCTTTGAATTAAAATCGCACATGCTTTCCATGGTCAAGCTTGTTCCGTAGAAAATTCAGGGAACATGACCCTTCTCATACGGAATGCAGAAATCGGAGCAGAAATCAGATTTCTGTCCGACACGGCACGGCATTAAAGGTCAACAGCAACCAGCGCATGATTTTGTTGACTCAGCACCGTAGCATTTATTAAGAATTCATGGGATTTCGATCTTCAAACGGAAACGGCAATTACGCGGGCCACAAAATTCCAAAAAGATGAAGCAGATTTCTCGGGCACCACATAAATTTACGAAGAACATTTGTTGTGGTGCCAAATCACACCTTTACCACTATGATCCAAAAATCAAAAAAGAAGTCAATGTCCAGTCAAATAACTAAACATGGGCAGGGGAAAAGATGAAGCAGATTTCTCATGCACCACATAAATTTACGAAGAAAAGTCAATGTCCAGTCAAATGACTAAACATGGGCAGGGGAGTTTTGAGTTGAGCTCAACATCCACAGCAATTATGTATTATTACATACGCCTTTCCTTCATTCCTTTATCCTTGGAACATCACAATGGCCTCCTTCTCCTCCTCCTTTGCTGCTGTTGCTGCTTCTCTTTGCCTTCTTCTTTGTTTGTGCTTTTTCTTTCTCTTTTTCTTCTTTGTTGTTGCTGCTGAAGCTCGCACCCATCATGATCATGATGGAGCTGTGAATGATATGAGAGCACTGATTCAATTTAAGAAATGCATCACCAACGATCCACTCTCTTTTCTCCACTATTGGGATGATCATGACACCAACACACGCAATTAGACTAGAATTAGCTGCTCCCCAAAACATCAAGGTCAAGTTGAGGAGATTGTTCTGGAATGGCTCTCTGCCTGGATCTCTCTCTCCCCACTGAAACACCACAAAATTTGGAGCTTAGTACTTGTCCAACACCAAGTAAGTCCCTGGGGCCCATAGACAACCACAGCTACATCTAG
The DNA here is from genome assembly GCA_015680685.1 of Gnetum montanum. Taxonomy (NCBI): domain Eukaryota; kingdom Viridiplantae; phylum Streptophyta; class Gnetopsida; order Gnetales; family Gnetaceae; genus Gnetum; species Gnetum montanum. The sequence continues at coordinate 133,017 of MNCI01023303.1, read as the reverse complement.
GGTCGCACTTGACAATTTTGGAGACCCGATGCTTAATTTTTACTAAGTATCCAGTCCCAGCGTATACGCCCAACGTATATGCCCAAGTGCACATTCTCAGCGTATATGCTCAAATCGCAGCGTCTACGCCCAGCGTACATGCCTCACATGTACGCTCAGCAGGTACAACAGATGTATGCGCCTGCCGCGAAACTTGCAAAGATGGCATGAAAACAGCACTACAGAGCAAGATCCGGCACAAGGCAGCAACCATCAGCGTATATGCTCAGCAAACCCGCGTATACGCCTAGCGTATACGCCCAACACACCCGCGTATACGCCTAGCGTATACGCTGGCGTCCACGACATCTACGCCTAAGTCCACATACGCCCAACACATCAATGTATACGCCCCAGCACCTCTAGCGTATACGCCCAATGTATATGCCCACCAAATGTAACATTGTACACTTGTATTTTATGCTTTTGCACCTGGTCAACGCGCCATGTGTCTCCCAACCCGAATCCATCGTCAAAACCCTGTATAAAAGCCTGATTTTTGACGAAATCAGGGGTCGGCAAAAAATTCTCAGAACACACCAGAGAGCAGAGACGCTACAAACAAGAGTACAAAACCTGTTACGCTGGACAACCCTGTACGCTGA
>MNCI01023303.1:109232-132163 GCA_015680685.1 Gnetum montanum | reverse complement strand
GCATGTATTTTCATTCTGTAATACCATTGTTACATTTTCTTCCTACAATTGTTTACAGTCCGCATTAATTCTTGCATGTATTTTGTTTACGCTTGTTTACGTCTACGCTCGGTTCACATCGTTTACGCTGCTTACGCTGTTTACACCTTGATTCACGCTCGTTACACTATTTACGTATAAACCAGCGTATAGCACTTCGGTGTACGTTCGGGGAAATCCTTGTCTGATCCGCATGCGGACCACCCAAAGTACTCTGCCTTCGTCCGTTCCAGCTCGCCCTCAAGAGAAGGTAGGGTTTTCTGTGCGCGTCCCGCGATCCCACGACCTCTGTTTCCTTCCAGCCGGAGACCGACGATTTCAGGCAGTACAGAAATTGGCACTAGAAGGAGGGCCTCTTCCTAAAACATTACCTGCACGCTTCCCAGCGTCTACGCTAATCAGCGTTTACGTTGCCCTATTCAAAACTCACTCTCTGTAAGTCTTCCAGCGTTTACGCTGTCAACTCCACATGGACTCTATCTGCAGAAATCCTAGCGTCTACGTTGCCACACATACGCTACACGCTCATGCCGCAGATTTTCATTACGCCATACACAACTGATAAAGTACACATTACACATTTTTACGCTGTAGGTTTCGTCTACGTTGCACACTTTCTCTGTGATTTTGTTTACGTTATTCTCTTTACGCTGCCAACTAGTTCACGCTACTGTTTATTAATACCACTCCGTATGCTGCACATTGACGCTGTATACGCTACTCTCCTTACGTTGTAGACTCGGTCTACGCTGCTTTCCAATTTATACTGAACTTTATACGCTGTAATCCTATTTTACACTGCACCCTGACGTTGTATACGCTACTCTCCTTACGCTGTAGACTTGTCTACGCTGACCTCATATGCTCCACCCCTATACACTGTCTACGCTGTCGTTATACGCTGGACGTTGAAGCGTATACACTGCACCTTAGCTTTACGCTGTACTAAGTACACCAATTTCACATCCCTATAACGTGCCATACCCTCGATAGGTCATCATGAACCCCGTAAACACCACTGCTACAACCGCTCAAGTCACCGACATGGTAGGCATCATGGCTGCCCAATAGCCCGTCATTCCACAGCCGACAGTACAATCCACAACGGGGCCCCGCCGGTCCCTAAGGTTGCTGAAACACCACAAAAATCTTTAAGTGTTGTGCCAGCGTGTACACCCAGCGTGCATGCCCAGCGTGCATGTCCAGCGTGCACGCCCAGCGTTCGCACCCAGCGTCTGCGCCCAGCTCTTCAGCATACATGCCCGGGTACGGAAGAGGCACACGCTCGACGACAGGATTTCCAATGGCAACATCAAGATTACGCTAAAGAGCAAGGATTGAAGCAAGTGGACATCCGTCGGTCTCTACGCCCGGCGTATACGCTCAGCGTACACGCCAGCTTGTAACGTTTACGCCCAGCGTACACGCCCAGCGTACACGCCAGCTTGTAATGTACACGCCCAGCGTATACCGAGTTTCTAAATTGTAACGCCTGATCTATACGCCACGTGTCCCCCCGTCCGCTTTTCCCGGTAACCCTACCCCTATAAATAGCCCAATTTTTCATATTTACAGCCGCGAAAATTTACCAGAGCCGACCCAGAGCAATTACGCTGCTGAAACCCTCATACGCTTACGCTTACGCTGAAAGCCCTGCACGTTGCACGCTGAGCACAGTCCGCGCTTCGCCCACCGTGTCTGCCAGCTGCATCCTTTCCGTTCACCGGGGCTTTACGTCCGCCTTGTGTCCCCACACAACTGCGTTAGATCGGTGCACAAAACTTTAATTCCATAATCTATTGTTTACACTTACAGCAAGTTCTTTTTACAATTTTACGTTAATTTGGCCCGCGCTTTGTTTACGCCTGTTTACGCTCGCACTCCGCGCTCGGTTCGTGCCCGAAGACGACCACTGTTTACGCTCGCTGTGGGTTCTTTTTTAGTTTTACGTCAATTTGGCCCACCCTTCGTTCACGCCCGCTTGCATTTTCGCTCCGTCTCCGTTCGCATACGCCCACTGTTCACGCCATTTGCCTGCTTACGCCCTACATCCATTCACGCTGTTTACGCTCACGCCCGTACGCTCACGCTGTGTTCATTTCTGTTTACGCTGTTCACGCCCCATTCCGTTTACGCCCGTTATACTTACGCCGTGCACGCCTGATTCATTGCTTACGCCCTGTTTACGTATAACCCAGCGTATAATGCTTCGGCGGCGCTCGGGGAAGTCCTTGTTTGATCCACGTGCGGACCATCCAAGGCACTCTGCCTTCGTCCTTTCCAGCTTGCCCTCAAGCAGAGGCAGGGTCAACTGTGCTTGTCCGCATCTCTTTCGGTGCTCGTTACATTCCAGCCTTGCACCGACGATTTCGGTCAGCACAGTTGCAAGGGAGGAACCCAACCTCTAACGTTATAACCCAGGACCAGTACAACTTCATATGTGTGAAGCTACAAGATGGTTTGGCAGTAGATCGAGCCGAAATAGAGGAAAGAGGCAGTACGAACTCTTTTACAGGGGGGACGCAAGTTCATCCCTTCCCCGTACGATATAATCTCTGTGCGAGAACAGTACTCAGAGCTCGTCACACGACTCCTCCTGCAAAGGATCCAGTCGTTGGATCAACCTATAGTGGATTTCCAACCGGAAGAGGAGGATGAGTTCGCTGCCCAATCCGAACACGAAGACTCCTATCACACCCTCAGACCACAAACACACATTAACCCCATGTTTCATCCAGGCGCAAAGGAAGTCATGCCCCTCCAGCCCCTCAGGCTCATCCACGAACAAATGCCTCTACCAGAAACATCCGCATTTGTTCATGCTCCTCCGACTGACCCGCAATTCAGCATACTCCCTCTTGCTATCATCCCTGCTGCAGCTGCCGGCCCATCCTCGCAAGCACTACCCCCGCACAATAACATGGGAGCAACCTTCGCCCCTCAAGTGATAGGAATGCCACATGTGATACCAGCATCCACGTCCGCCCATTACATCCCCCACGTCCAAACGCACGAGGCCCCTTCCACCGCTGTAACCCAACAGGGAGTTCCTCCACAAAACATAGCTGGACAATGGGCAGCGATGGGTATGCCCTCACATCAACCCTCTCACCACAACGCGCCACCCCATATGATTTCACCAGCCAACATTCCCCAAGTACAGCTACAACCGCAGCAACAACAACCCCTTGCCTATAATGTGCCGCCTCCGATGCCACACGCTATAAACATCCCACAAGCACAGCCACCAACCGCACAACTTTTAGCCTTTCAACCTACCATCCAACACTCTAACTTGTACAATATACCACAACCTCAAGCTGCCATGTCACCGAGTGCCCAAGATTGGGCAGACGCCAAGAAATTAATGCAAGAACTTACTGACGAGGTAAAGCGCCTCAAAACGGCTGCCGATGGAGAGCTGAAGGTAATGGATTTCTACCACGATGACCCCATCAGCCCTTCCGTCCCGCCTCTGACCTTGCCCAAAGGCACATCCTTGCCAACACTAACTAAATATAACGGGGAGACGGACCCTAATGCACATCTTATAACATTTAGGTTAGAATGCGCGTTACTCCAGGCATGGCCCCATGCCATTTTGCGAGTGTTCCCAATGTCCCTTGCCGGGAGAGCACTCGATTGGTATCGGGCCCTGCCGAGGAATTCAATATTTTCCCTAGAAGATTTGTTACATCAGTTCGTGATTGGGTTCAAATATAACTTGAAACCTGAGGCAACATTGGACAACCTTATACAGGTTAAGCAAGCGCCGCTCGAACCTGTGCAGAAATTCAGTCAGAGGTGGAGCGCTGCTCTCAACGAGCTACATGAGCCAATCTCCCAAACATACTTGCTTACTATTCTAAAAGGGGCCGTTAATGACTTCTTTAAATCCAAGTTGTACTATCTTAACGCGCATAACCTTAACCAAGCTTTTGTACAGATCAGAAACATAGAAGAGGCGGCTCAAAACAGCCACGACCCTGCATACGTAGCCTTTAAAAATCAACACACTAAAAAAGATAAAGAGAAGGCTAAAACAACTATAGCAGCAATAGCAGCAGCACAACAAGCAAACATCGCACACCAAAATAAGCCGCCCATAGCCCCTACTAACTATAATAAACCTATTCCCACAACCACGCCGGAATCATCATCATTGCAGAACCCAACAACAAACCGTACGCGAAATTTCGAGAGGAAAGAACCCTCTCAATATACGCCTCTACCAATGAAGCCATCCTAGCTCTTCGATCAACTCCTAAAAGCTGGGTTAATGAAACATAAACAGTTATCCCCTGCGGCCATCCAGAGACATGACCGGTTCTGTCAACTCGTTCAGAACATAAGCCTAGCAACGCCGGATGAGCCTCCAGTGCCAAAGGTTTTAGAATGGATCGCTTCTGCGATTATCACCAACGCAACAGGCACGACACGGATTACTGTTTCACACTAAAGCAGGACATACAGCGGATGATCGACGATGGCCAAATCACCTTTGACGAGGCCAACCTGATCCAACCGCAGAATCAAGCTATGGGGGTGTATAAAGACCCTTTGAACACCAAAGAGGCGCCATACGTTATTAATACAATCTGCCTTGATGATGAGCCCGAGACACCCAACATTAACACAGTCTACCCTGAGTATACACAACAAACACCTAACAAACCATTTGCAGTGCATGTTCCTCCTACTCCATTCGCATCCATTCCTCAACCATCATCCGCTCCGCAAAAATCATACGTAGTGCGCGTTCCTCCCGCTGCCACCACCCCGAACCTACCAACCCCTCCCACTAGGCCTGCTCCTTTTGTAGTCCGAGTGCTGCCTGCAGTTGCAACAGCAGAGGTCCAACCTCCGCCTACACAAACCCCATACGTTGTTAATACATCCGTAAGTCCTAATGTTTACCAAGCCTCCACCTCACAAATGCAAAACAAACCTAGCCCCTACGTCATTAGGATGCCTGGCCAATCTTCTGCCCAACCACATCCGATTGTCCAACCGTAACCTCACCCAGCTCCATATGTGGTATGAATCCCAAAGCAACCCGAGGCTCCTAGACCGGCTCCACCTCCACGCCACACACGAGAACGCTTAGCGGATAAGCTTACGCATGAACACTTAGAGAAGGAGCGTCAACGATTAGCCTTAGGGCCACTTAAATCCACTCCACTCAACGGCGTACCCATGACGTAGTCCAATAGTCAACCAAGTGCAGGCAACGAGGGTGAACCATCCAAAAAGCATGATACTTCTAAAACAATGGCTCTAAGCAAAAACGACGAACTAACAAAGCATGAAAGAAAACTATTGGGGCCAATGGACCCAGTCACCGCTGATACAAACACCCCCAGCAGTAGAGACTTGGCAACGGCTTTAACGCAAGTCACACAAGCACTCAAGCAAAAGAACACTTTGCTAAGCTTGTATGACTTGATTATTACAACCCAAATGCATCGTGAAGCCTTGGTACGCATGCTAACATCCATCCCAGTAAGTGAGAACTTGCCCCCAAACGAACCATCCATTCATGCGGTAATGTACTCGCCCCAAGGGTCAACGTCCAAACCACTGAGCTTCCACAATGATAACATTAAAATGGAAAAGAAAACAGGGGAGGTGACAATAGCCCCCATGTTCATAACAATACGTATAAATCAGTTCAAGATACATAAGGTCCACGTAGATGATGGAGCTGCTACGAACGTGGTACCGTATCCCATTGTTGAACAACTAGGACTGACCGAGTTAATCAGACCAACCGCAACTACATGTTTGAAATCATTCAGCAGGTCACGTGTGATGGTCAAAGGTGTAGTGACCTTAGACTTCATAGTGGAGGACCAGTTTCCCATGTCCACCGACTTCGTAGTCGTTGACAAAATGCCGGGATTCAACCTAATATTAGAAAGACCTTGGTTGGCCCAACTAAAGGCGGTCTCATCCCCCATACACCAAGAGATTCACCTGTCTTACGAAGGTGGCGAAATCGTCATTTATGGGGAGGCCGCTACCCCCATTATTTTATCACACATGGACACGGACCAAGGCTCAGAAGTTAAGCTTGAAGAGCCTGGACAAAATGACATAAAAGAACAAAAAACAGTAAGTGCTAATCCTTTCAACACAAAAGAAGAGCCACCTAAAACAAAAACACCTGCACCTGACAGCATACACACTCCTTCTCAAATAGAAACTAATACAGAACTCTCCACGAATACTGAAACATCTGAGAACACAGACGCGGAAGCCATTCCATCAGACGTCCCTTGGGCTGAATTACCATTCAACGTGATCAGCGAAGGGGACGCCGAATACAGAATCATACCCATTGACACGTCGCCTGACATTAAAAAGAAAAAAATCAAAAAATCCCTAAAATAATACCATCTCAATACGTCCGAAATGACGTTAAACTACAATAAATCAAAAAAACAAAAAAAAAACATTAAACTACACTCCCTGTCCGGAATGACGTTAAACTATCATGTCCGCAATGACATAAAACTAGCCATGATCAGAAATGGTCGGTCAATTGAGAAACCCACCCACGTTTTCCAAAATGTTACTCGTTTACAATGGGGCCCGAAATGGCCTTAAACTATGCATGTGGCCCGCAATGGCCTTAAACTAGATCACACACTTGCGCACTGTTTTCGTCTTTCGTTTACCATTACAATTTACAATTACATCCACACATTACACTTAAAACAAAAAAATATATGTATAGAAAACAACCAAAATATTTTACATTGCTGTGTCGCGTGTGCAGCCAAGCTCAAAATCAACCAAAAACATTTTATACATGCAATGATGTATAATTATAAGTGTCAACTGTCTTTGTTCATCTCAAAATTTTCAAGTTACAATTCCCGTGTCAATTTGAGTTAGCATAGTTCCAAAGGCAAAGCTAAAAGCAAAACTAAACTAAGCATCTGGGACGGGAGGATCGTCCCCTTTAGATCCACTAGCGTCAAGGGCACCTGCTCCACTAAAGCCAACTTCTTGGGCATCGTCACCACCTTCATCCTGAAAATACAAAACGAGAAAACCAATATAAGAACAAGAGAGTGTCAAAATGTCAAATATTCTTCAGCAAATCAATTTCATAATGACAAAACGCCTACCATAGGAGATCCACCCAAACCAAACTCCAATCGATGAAGGATTTCCTCTTCCGAAACACTAGCCCAATCCGTCTCACCAAGGCCTAGGTCGACGTTTGCCAAGGCCTTTCCCTTGTCAACAGCTGACCAGACAGGGAATTTTAGAGGAAATTCACCCACAGTAACCTCCCCAGAAGCAGTTGTAATAACCCTATTAGGAGATTCCATCTCAACTATAGTGTTCTCCGCAAAAGTGTAGAACGCAGAACGTAAACCCAAACCCTTTATGAACATCTCAAGTTGTCGTTTCTCTATAGAAACTTCTTTAAATGATTTCTTATAGTGGTGCTTATGATTCTTCTCATCTTGACCCCACTTACGCACCTTGGAGGCAAATGCCTTCCAATCCTGGCACTTGAGATTCAATAGGTCTACCTGGGCTTGACGTTCCGCTAGCCTTCGAGTTAGTGATGCATGGTGATTTAACAAGTTCCAATATCTATTATACGTAATCTCAGACGTTTGCTAAGAACTATCACCTGCTAATCAGGCCGAAGCGAATTCATAACGAGCTTTGAGGTCGTCACATTCGACCGATAACTCAGAGACTTCCTTCTCCTTTGCCTGGATCTGTAACCATAGTTGTTCGATGGATCGCCTACAGGTCCACACCAACTTGGCGTTATGAACAAGGCTGTCCGCCACCTCATTGTAAACCGGCCTTGGTACCTGTTCCACTTCTGGGGGTAGTGTAGGCAAACTGTCGATGCTTATTACCTGGGAAGGATCCGACTTCAACTTGGCACCTATGCGTACGAAAAGATCAAACGTTAAGACAACAGAAATAGGGTGTGAAACTCTAAAACAGAAAACCATTTGAAAATGTTATACCTATTTTGGGGTTGACCTCCTGAATCCTGGCGACCACTTCCTTTACGATTCCAGCGAAAAAATCCATCTTACTTGGCATTTCCGTCCAAGTAAATGGCTCACGGGTGCGTAATGAACTAACCTCCGCGGTCTACTCAGGGGGAACCATCTTCATGGGTACATCCAAGTGCACCGTTCTGGTTTCGCTACTTGCGTCTGTGAAAAATGAAGACATGAAAATAAAATACCGTAACGATACAAACTAACAGGGTGAGATGAAATAAGATGAAAAGAAAACATACCGTCCTCCTTGTCACCTTCTAGGGGATCCCCCAAGTCTAGATCTCCCCGAAGAAAGTTGCGGAACATTTGCTTGACACCGCCCTGGTCATCCAATGGTTCAGTTTCGCCAGTGTCTCCCTTTAGTTCCTCTGTTCCTCCTCCCTGAGCCTTTTCCACATTTTCTTCTTCATTATTCCGCTCCTTGTTGGTCTCCTCCTCCTTAGTAATGGTTTCTAACGCTTGCTTCGTCACTTTTTAAATCAAGCCAAAGACATCAATGACATGTAAGAGATTGAAGAAAAAATTATGAGCAAAATAAAAATAATAACACAGTAAGCTAGCGAAGTCTACATACCGGGCATCTTGAATCTTATACGCTTTACCCGTGGCTCCATCACATTAGAAGCCTCCCCAGTTGGGCATTCGTGTCTCTTTAGCTTTGATTTGGCTTGCCCAACGGTTTCTTTAATAACCCACTCAGCTCTTCTTGCAGTGAGGGGTACATTATCTGGCTCTAACCCCAGACTGTTGCGAGTATGCATGGTGTATGGCCCGAAATCGTCGGTCTCCGGCTGGAAGGGAAAACAGAGGCTGTGGGATCGCGGGACGGATACAGAAGACCCTGCCTTCGCCTGAGGGCGAGCTGGAATGCAACGGAGGCAGAGTACCTTGGGTGGTCTGCACACGGATCAGACAAGGATTTCCCTGTGCCTACGCAAAATGCTATACACTGGGTTATGCGTAAACGGCGTGCAGGCAGAAACAGCGAAAACAGCGTAAAACGTAAACGGATGCAAACGAAGCGTGAGCGAGGCGTGGGTTAAATTCACGTAAAACTGTAAAAGAACTTGCAGCAAATGAAACGATAGAATTACAGAGTCAGAGTACAGTGCACCGGTCTAACGTAGTTGTGGGAACACAAGGCGGACGAAAAGCCCCGACGTACACAGGTATGACTCGGTCGGTTTGCAGGGAGAGCGAAGCGTAAGAGACTAGATCCGCAGCGTGCAGGGCTTCCCAGTGTAAGAAGGTTTTTTGCTCTTTTGCGCAGCGTAAATGTTCTCTGGTATGCTCCGGGATTTTGCCAACCGTCTGGATGAAGTGGAAAAATAGGGGTTTTATACAGGTTGTTATGCTAGACTCGGGATGGGAGACACGTGGCGCGTTGACCGGGTGCATACACTTTACAAATATACAAAATGTTACAACTGCTGGGCGTATACGCTGGGCGTATACGCTGGGCGTATACGCCGCATCAGGTCGGTGTATATGTTGAAAATGCTGGGCGTGAACTGGGTGGAGATGTTGAGCACTGGGCGTATACGCTGGAATGCTGGGTGTATACGTCGGGCGTATATGCTGATGGATGCTGGGCGTAAACGCCGGGCGTATACGCCAAAGGGTGCCACTTGCTTCAATCCTTGCTCTTCGGTGTCATCTTCATGCTGTCATTGGAGATCCTATCGTCGAGCGTGTCAATCTGCAGTGCCTGGGCGTGTACGTCGGAGGGCCGGACATATGCGCTGGAATGTTGGGCGTATACGCTGGGCGTATACGCTATATGCCGAGCGTATACGCTGGGCGTATACGCTGTGTGATCTTGGCGTATATGCTGGAGTGTATACGTTGGCACCATATACTTAGCAAAAACTAGGTGTTGCGATCATGCAGCCGACGTCGTTCGTGGGTTCCAGGGTCCTGTTTGGTGTCGGACAAGTACTAAGCTCCGAATTTTGTGGTGTTTCATTGGCCCCTCTTTGTTGACGCTTGGAGGAATCGACCCGAGAAGCTTCGACAAAGAAGTGCAAAACACCACAAGCAACTCGATAGAAATGTTGTCTGCTGCCACTTGGACGAGACGTCATCGCACCGTGTTCAGTAGCACAGACGATTGGGGAAGGAGAATTTTGTATCTAGGAGGCTAGGGAGATTGTGAGGACTGATGATCGGTCCAGGAGATTAATCAGGGGAAAGGGGATGCTCTGAGGTGAGGCATGTCGATCCTTGTCAATAGCCATTGTTTAGCAGACTCAGAGTTTAGACATGCAAGGTGTGTCTTTTGGCGGAACAAGGCACTTGGTTAGTGTGCAAGAGAACTTGTTGACGGGACCAAAGCTACCAGAGGATGTGTTGCATTCTTTGGGAGAACAGGGCCCATGTTTAGTGCTCAGGGGAACCTGTTGACAGGGAGCCAAAGCCATGCGACTGGATGCTTTTCGACCATTTTGGGTACGAGTACTTGGTTTTGAGACGACTGCCTTCCCACCTGGGGCTTACATGGAAAGTGCCCGGGTTTTTTTTTAATGTAAACTTTGCTCTGTTTGTGTACTCGTGCGCAGGTGTTGTACTGTGTGGCGTATCGTAGCGTGAAACAGCGTGCTCAATGTTTTGAATGTACTGGGTGTGTCAAGGGTGTAGTTGAATGGAAACTGGGGAATGAATGGGGATGTACTAGTGAATGGTTTGATTTAGTCTTGCTAGGTACGCTATGAACATTGTCTTATCTTGCTGCTTACGACGAAGTGCATCTTTGTACGAAACTTCCGGGTGTCATCCTGCAAACGTAACGCCAAGGAGATAAGAAAACCATGAGTGAACAGACGAGCTTAGACTTACATGGCGGCTGATGGCACCGAGGTGCTAGAGAGCGGTAGGTACTGTATGCAAACGAAAGTAGTACTGAAGATGGCAGCTGATAGCAAGTGGTGCAATGAAGCGAGCGATGAATGAGCATGGCCGCGGAGTGAGGTGCCAGATGTGAACTTGCCAGTTTATAGTCTTGGCAGACTGTCGTGGGTTAGTTTTATGTCATAAATCGTTGGACATTGCCTGTTTAGCGTCGTGGCGGACGGTACGTTGCCAGTTTTTAGTCTTAGCGGACTATGAAGAGGTAAGCTAGTTTATAGTCTTGGCGGACCCTGATGGTTGTGACGGCGACAATTTACTGTCATGCTGGACGGATGGTAGTTTATTGTCATTGCGGACACTGTGGTATTAGTTTTAAGTCATAATCCAGGACTGTTCTGTGGTATCAGTTTATAGTCATAATCCAGGACTTGCACGTACCTGAGTTTGTGTTCAGACATAGAATGGTTTTAGGTACAAATGATTTGTCAGATTAGCGAACTCGTTTCCTTCCATGTCGGCCAGCTTGAATGCACCGTTATCGAATGCTTTGATGACCACGTAAGGCCCTTCCCAGTTGGCTGAGAATTTGTCAGGGTGTTCCCGAAAAACTTTGAGTACGAAATCACCTTCGTGGATTGGGCGTCTATTGATGTCATGCCGATGTCGCTGTCGTTGTTGCTTTTGGTACCATTCGATCTGATCGAGTGCGCGTACACGTTCTTCTTCCGCCGAGTCGAGGTCAATGAGACGTAGCTCATTATTTTGATCATCGTCGAGGAGTCTGGAGAGTGTGATCCTTAAAGACGGTACCTGCAATTCTAAAGGTAAAACAGCTTCTGAACCGTAAACAAGACTGTACGGAGTTTTACTTGTTGATGTCCAGTGAGTAGTGCGGTAAGCCCATAATGCGTATAGTAATTGCTCATGCCACTTCCTTTTGCTTTGGTTTAGCATTTTCTTAAGTATTTCTACGATCTTCTTATTGGTTGCTTCTGCCTGCCCATTGCTCTGAGGATAGTAAGGAGAGGAAAACGAGTGTTTGATCCCCAGACCTTCTCAAAAGGTTTTTGTTTCGGCACTACTAGATTGCGGCCCATTTTCAGTAATAATTGTCAAAGGGGTGCTAAAGTGGGTTACAATGTTTTCTAGGATAAAGTTGCACACGTGTTTAGAAGTCGTTTTCCGAAGGGGAGCTGCTTCTACCCACTTCGTGAAATATTCAGTAGTGGTTATGATGAAACTGTGCCTTGCAGAAGATGAGGGTGTTATCGGGCCGATAAGGTTCAATCCCCACTTTTGAAAAGGCCATGTTATTTGTGCTGTGTGCAACTCGTTTGGCGGTACATGTATTAAGTTACTATGTTTTTGAAAAATGTTGCATGTTTTGACTTTGGAGGAGCAGTCGTATTCCATGTGTGGCCAATAATAGCCTAAGTGTCTTATTTTCATGGCCATGGCTTTTGGTGCTATGTGTCCTCCACATAGTCCCTCATGTACCTGATTAACGATTGTTTGGGCGTTAGTACTAGTGACGCACGTTAGCAATACGCCTTCGTAGGATCTACGACATAGTGTGTCCCCTACCAGGGTATATTGCTTAGAACGTTTTTGTATGGTGTCCTTTTGCGCATTTGTTAGATGGAGTGGTGCTTCGCTGCGTAGAAGGTATTCTTTTATGTCATCATACCATTCTATCGCGTGTGTTGTACTAACAGATGCGATCGACAATGTTTCAGAGGTTATTGGTTCATCGCACCTGATTACGGAGCTTGGCAAGGCTTGGAACATGTCGGGCGCTATATTTAACGCTAGTGTGGCTAACGCATCTGCGATGGTGTTATCATTTTGAGAGACTTGTTGCACATCAATGTTTTCGAATCGTTTTATTAAATGTTTCGCCAAGTCACAGTATGGTTGTAAATGTTGGGCTTTGCATGTGTAAATGTCTGTAACTTGGTTTACAACCAATTGCGAATCCCCTCTAACTATGAGCCGTGTGATATCTGAAGCTAGTGCTGTTGCGAGACCTCTAAGGAGACCTTCGTACTCTACTATGTTGTTAGTACAGCGAAAATTGAAGCGATAGGCAAAGGGTCAGATCTCCCTGGAGGGATAAGTGATGACAGCGGCCACACTTCCTCCTCGAGAGGTGGATGCTTCGTAGAAGTTTAAAATGGCATTGTAGTCATCAGGCACCGTGTCTATTGTGCTTATACTTTCATCTGGGAATTCAGGCTCTATGGTTGCTTGGTCATGCGTTGGTGATGCGGCCATTTGATTTGCTATGGCTTGACCTTTAACTGATGATTGTGTTACATAGTACAGGTCAAACTCAGTGATCATGGCTTTCCATCGGGCTATTCAGCTCGTTTCGTATATGTTTCCTGTTATGGCTCTCAGTACATTGTCCTTACAGATTACGTGAACTTGATTACGGAAGAGGTAATGTCGCCATTTTCTTAGAGAAAAGACCAAAGCTAAGCATGACCTCTCCATGTCGTTGTATTTCTTTTCATGGGCAACTAAGGCATGGCTCAAGTAGTATACAGGGACTTCAGTTCCGTCATCTCGTTTTTGGCAGAGCATGGACGCGATGGACAATTCTGAAGTGGCAAGGTAGATGTAAAATGGTTTGTTGTTTTGGGGCGGGTAAACCGTAGGCATTCGGGCAAGTGCTATTTTGATATTTTTGAAGGCTTCCTGGCACTGCGGAGTCCATTCGAAATGGACATTTTTACGCAACAGGTGGTTCATAGGTTTCAGTTTGTCTATTAAGTTTTCTACGAAACGCCTGATAAACTGCAATCTACCTTGTAGACCTCGAAGTTCGGTAAGGTTACTGGGTGGTTTCAGGTTGGTAATGGCCTTGACCTTATCGGGGTCCACTCGTATCCCTGCTTCAGAGGCTATGAATCCGAGCATCTTGCCTGTTTTGACACCGAAGACGCATTTTTTGGGGTTAAGCCTTAGCTCGTATTTTAGACAATGTTTTAAGACTAGGTCGAGGTCTTGTGCATGTTGCTTGGTTGTTTGTGACTTAACCACGATGTCATCCACATAGTCATTGAGCGATCGTAACATATAATCGCTAAAGATAAACGTCATGGCCCTTTGATAAGTGGCCCCAACATTCTTGAGACCAAAGGGCATCATTGTGTAACAAAAAGTTCCCCATGGGGTCATGAAGGTTGTTCGAAGTTGATGTTCAGGGTTGATGCGTATCTGGTTGTATCCCGAAAAACCATCCATAAAAGATAGTAAGGCATGTCCGGCAGTCGAGTCAACGAGTTGATCGATGCTGGGTAAGGGAAAGTCGTCTTTTATGGTTGCTACGTTTAGATCTCGGAAGTCGATGCATAAGCGAATGCTTCCGTTTTTCTTCGGGACGATGACCATGTTGGATACCCATTCGGCGTAATCAACAGCCCGAATGAAACCAGCTTGATAAAGCTTGGTGATCTCATTGCGGACTGCCAATGCCACCTCGGGTCTAACTTTTCGTGCTTTTTGTTTTATCGGTCTCAGTTTGGGGTCCAAAATAATGTTGTGTTGGACAATTCTAGGATCTAGCCCAGGCATGTCCGTGTAAGACCAAGCGAATGCTTTCATGTTTTCCCTAAGTACGTGCTGAATGTCTTGGGCCAAGTGTGGTTGTAGTAGTGTACTTAATTTTAATATTTTGATTTCCCCATCGGGCATGGTGATGGGTGTTTCAGCTAACGGATCTTCAGTGATGTTTTCGGCCTCTATATCAAGAAATTTCGTCATGCCTCCGTAGTCATATGTTGTTTTCTGTGTTGAGGCTATGACCGCGTCGTCCATTAGTGAACTTGAATTGATGAAGTTTATGTCAAAGTCCCGTGTAATGGTGTCGTGTGGTCCGTCGATGGTCAACGGTGTAGTTAAGCTTTGGTAGTCCATTGAGCTCATCCCTGCCAATCAACCGAGAGTTACATGAGCAAAGGGGTTGTTCCGTGTCTTTTGACGATTTTAGACTATGTGTACGTGTATAACGGTGGATTATCGTCACACCTGGATGTATGGCAGTTTTATGCCTTGCCGGGCAGTGAGCGGTAGTTTAAGGCCATACCGGGCCATCATTGGGTGAGGAAATGGTAGTTTAAGGCCGTATCGGGCTGATGGCTGTTTAAACTAGTGTAAAAATGGGTCCGCAGAGGAACCAGGGCGTAATAATCCCTATGTTTTAATGAATTTTTTGTTAGATTTTATCGTTTTGGACAGATTTTGGTGAAAAAAAGGCAAAAAAGGCGAAAACGAGGCAACGGCGGTGTAAGCAGTGGCAGCGTTAGCATCAGCATCACCAGGCGCTATATAAAGGGAAGGGGGGTCCATTTGTTTTCTGTTTTGAAAGTGACAGCGTAGAGCGTAACCCAAGCGAGCGTAAGCGTAAGCGTGCAACTGCCAAAGCGTAAGCGTAAACTACCATACCCTAGCGTAAGCATAACCCTAGAACTTGAGCGTAGATGCCGAAGGTTGAACCCAACGTAGACGCCAAGGCTTCTTGATGCCAGCGTACAGTTACTCAGTGTGAACGCTGATCACTAGCGTAGACGCTCTGAAATGGGCAAGGGTAAGGAAGTGGAGGGCTAGGGGCGGAAGGACCCCGATCTAACCTTCGTCGAGGAGACGGAGGCCATGCTGCAGGGCCTGCCTAGGCCGAAGATGCCGACGTGGTCCGTGACGTCACAGAGGTAAGCCTTGATCCCTGCTTCTATTTTTGTTTGTGCTTTCTAGCGTAGACGAGCCTGACATATACGTCGAGCGTAACGAGTTTACGAGGGTTTTCATCGTAGCGTAATCTGTGCAGCGTAGACAGTGTTCAGTCCTGGCGTAAACATTTGTTTCGCGTTGTTTTAGCGTAAAGGTTTGTCAGCATGTTTGTCCTCAGCGTAGGTTCTACTTCTTGCGACGACGTATACGCTGAGGGTTTGTTCGACGTATACGCCATACACGTGCAATTGTCTTCGGCATACCGCTTTCTGGCATAAACTGTTCACGCCGAACTTGAAATTGAGAGTATACACCGAGGGTTTGCTCAGCGTATACGTCGGTGTAATTGTGCAGCGTAGGTGTCATCCATTTTATTAGTGTCCTTTTGTTATTTAGCGTAACTGTGAAGCTTATAGACATGCTTGTACCAGCGTAAATTATATTTCGTGACGGCGTGTACCCTAAGGGTTTCCTCAGCATATGCGCTGTACACGCCTGGTTTTTTTTTCGTCATACTGGTTCTCTGGACAGACTGCGGATTCGGGCGTATACGCTGAGGGTTTTTTCAACGTATATGCTATGCATGAGGGATTTGGGTTTCAGCGTAGATGCTGAGTTTTGTAGCGTATACACTGTGTAAGCTCGCCCGGCGTATACGCTCTGTGTTCAGCGTGTATGCCAAGCTTGAATCGTGCCAAGTGCCGTTTGGCGTATATGCTGAGTTTAGTGTATACGCCGAGCGTGAATCACAGGCGTATGCGCTGTGTGCAGCGTATACGCTGGGCGTAAGTTGTGTTTTTCATGCTGTAGAGTTGGCGTATACGTTGTGTTCAGCGTATACGCTGGGCATAAACAATTAATTTTTTTTTGCCAATTTAAGATGTAAACTTTCATTTTGTGACATTACGATTGGTTGCAGGGATAGCAAATGCTTTCTTATCGTGGTTGAACTCGTCAGGGTTTTGACATGGGCTGGCCGCGTTGAGGATGGCGATGCGCCCCCGAATCTATTCGTGGATAGCAAGGGGGTGTGGTTCAGGGAAGGTGCCGGTGAATTTCTGGCTTTCCTGTTAACCAATTTTGAAGTGGCTATGTGGTCGTTTTTTGACGAGGTGACCGCACAAAGTGCGGTTGATGCAATACTGCCGGGGGCCGTCGAAGGTGTCGTGGTCTTTATGGAAGACATTGACGAGGGGCCATTTGTTGATGAGGATGGCACTACCCACGGGCCCAAGTCAACCCGCCCGTTAACGTGTTTGTGGGCATTGCTGCCACCGGGGTTAGATTACATCAACAATACATTATTCATAGCTGCCCGTGCACACACCCTGTTCCAGAATCCTCCTGGCACAGTGTACAGGATAACCAGGTAAGACCATTTGACTTTTGAAACACCGTGAAAATTACGGGTCGGCCTTAGGCGGAGATTCGTAATTTGAGCAAGAACACGCCTCGAATTTGACTAAGGACAAGTTTACGCTCTATCACGCACGACAGCGTGATGAGCGTAATAAGCTCCGAGATAGCCAACGGCGAATTTGTTCAAGGATAAGTTTACGCTCTATCACGCACGGCAGCGTGATGAGCGTAATAAGCTCCGAGACAGCCAACGGCGAATTTGTTCAAGGACAAGTTTACGCTCTATCACGCACGGCAGCGTGATGAGCGTAATAAGCTCCAAAGCAGTTGAAGGCAAAATCCAGAAAAGTACGATGACTTGGTAATTTTTCTTGCGGCGCATAATATAAGTGGCCTTTACGCGCGTTACGCAGCGGTGTGTACCAGTGCGTGGGTCGTGATTCAAAGTGGCACGCTCCTTACGCTCCACCACGCGCCGCTGCGTGGTAACCGTAAGTTATGCATTGTTTACGCTTTATCACGCGTAGTTGTGTGATGAATGTAAGTTAAAACTTGGTTTACGCTTCACCACGCACGGCTGCGTAGTGAGCGTACGATACATTTACGCTTTGCTACGCATAGCTGCGTGGTGAGTGTAAAACAATCTTGAACTCATTGTTTTGACGACAGTACGTTCACACACGTAACACAAAGCGAATGAGCGCAAACACAGCCGACACACGCCCATGGGCCCGCTCTTTACACGCACAGCACGCAAACGAGCGTGTTGTGCGTAGTCGCAGTTCGATGAGCATGTTGTGCATAGTCGTAGTTCGACTTAAAAGAATCGCGCCAACAGGATCCGCGACATTCGGGCCAACATCATCAGGGTTGCGCATGTCGCGACCTATAAATACTCCGACTGACAAATATACAAAAAGGGGGGACTTTTTGGAGAGAGGGCAGCAGGTTGGCAAGTTGACAAACCAGAGCACCAGAGCACTTATCGCTTTTTGTTGACAGCAGATCAAGAGGACAAGAGCATTTTCTGAGCAAGGGAACACTCATCATCTTTGAGCAGTGAAACAAGAGCAGCCTTTTGATAATCGCTGCAAACACGATCCGTTAGCCGAAACAGAACACAACACGCCTGAGGTTTAGCAACAGATCTACCCGGAGCAAAGAAGCAGAACAGGAATTGCAGAGTCGTCTCGCCCAGTTAGCAGGTTCTATCATTCAAAAGATTGATAGACTTTAGAGCTTGACCATTCCTGCACCTAGGCTTTGGGTCCACAAGGTAGATCAGATTTCTGTCCACACAGTTTTCTTGTTGTTTTGCGCTCATTTTGTATCCAGTTATTGGGGGTTTTCTCCCGTTGTAACGTAATATACACGGAAGCATATATCCGATCCAGCATTGAAACATAGATCTTTGATCTTTGTGAAGTATACGTTTGTCTCTCCCGGTTAACATCTTTCCGGCGCTTTAGCGTTATCTTCGTTGCGATCTATCTACGTCGTTGTCTCCCCGTTTTACGATCTCTCGCAACAAAGCACGTCACGCAAAAATCCGTAATCGTCACCGCTTTTACTGACTCGTAAGTCCCTGTCTGATCGACAAGACCGTTCAGGGCGCCGCAGATTCGTTTCTTTTTCAGCATAGCCCTCGCGCAGATCCGTGGCTAAAACTGTGTACGCCGGAATATCGGTCGGTATTTCCAGCTGCCGACATTTTCTGTCGTTACAACTTTATTGCTTCATCGATCGTCGTTTGATGTTAATTTTTGTTTTAACATGCGTTTAGTTGCATGCTAAAGACCAACCCAGATGGGACTCTGATTGAGGATGAAGGGATAGCCCTTGCTTGCGTCGCTCTGGAGGCCTTTATGACAGGCCCCACTCTTCGCAGGGCCGTATTGGCTCAAACGAAGGGTTCAATGGTTCGTTTCCATAATCAGTTTTCCTGGGCCTTTACGATGTGTAAGGCTCGTGGGTGGCTCCATGAAGGCTGGACAGATCAGGGGCCAGTCTTTCCAAATAGCTTTGGCAGCACTTCCAGATCTGCCACTGATGGTGAGTAATAGCATGTATTAAATGCGTTAGTGGATTTGTTCAACTATTTTGGGGTTAGGAGGTTGAGGTGGTCATTTTAACTTGCTTTAACAGTTGATGTACCCTCCGGTGGGGATCCCGTGACAACAGGCTGGACTGAGATAACTTTGTCAATGAAGTTTGGGGAGGTAGCAAAAGCGCAGAAGTGGCTGCGTAAGTGTGCTCCACTCGTCCTCACCTGTTGCTTGGATGATGCAGGTCTCCTAGAACTTTTTATGACTCCAAGCCCTAATTTCTCAATTGGGGAAATGATAGGGATCGTGGACTCTTTCAATGAGTTTGTCTCTCAGTACAGCACCCGGATTAAGGGTGTCAAGGTGGTGTTTCATCTGTCACCTATATTCTTTTCTAACTTATTTGGCATGTCGGCAGATGGCCTACCCGTAGTATTGGACAGGTCTCACAAAGAGCTCCAAACGATCCGTGAACTGGAGTCCTGGCTTGGTGTAAAGAAAAGCACAAAGGGGTTCCCAATGCAGGGGAAGGAAAAGGTTGTTGAGGTGAACGAATTGTATCCCCTATTTTGAGCACGGGTGTTTCCCAAAACCCTTTCTCAGGTGTAGAGTTTTGGGGTGGAGGCGGTACGCATCATGCGGGCTATCTTAGAAACTGACATGCGGTATAACTGGGCTCAGTTTTTGTTGGCGGGCATGCATAAGGAGATAGTGTGGTTGTGCTCAAACATCGAAGCGTAATCGCACTTCACTTTCGCCTTCTTCACCAGCTATCTTCACCATTTTTCCGAGTTTCTTGTGGTGTGTGCGGACAACAAGTTTGTCCTATGGGATCAGGGTCAACTATCCCACCTATGGTTCAAACACTTGTATGCGACCACCAAGTCGTAGGATGCCCCAGAAGGTATCGACGAGTCTGTGTCTATTACCACAGGAGGATCGTCTGGCGGTTCCATCCACACACGGGATAGTCTGGGGGTAGAGCCAGCGGATGTACCTTTAACCACCAGGCGGGCTGAGCGGGTTGTTAAAGAAACCATTGGTGAAGCCAAGTCAAAGTTGAAAAGACCTGAACGCACAACGAAGGAGGTCGCTAAGATAAACCAGCCACACGTGAAGCAGATACGCTTCAAGATACCTAGTAAGCGAAGCTCATCCGCTTGTTATTGCATTGTTTTCGTTCATTTATAGCTCTTACTTCAATTGCTTATGTGTCGTTATTGTTTTTGGTTTGGGGTACTGAGGAAACAGGCCTTGGAGACCATCGGAGAGGAGGACAAAACACGTACCAAGAAAAACCATGGGGAGGAAAGCTCGGAGAAGAGCCAAGGCGGGGGAACGGAGCCATTAATGGAGAAGACTACTGAAACTGCACCCTTAGACGACCAGGACGCTATCAACCAAATGTTCAGTAGCTTCCTCAAGGGTGACTTGGATTTGGGCGATCCCCTAGAAGATGACAAGGATCAAGGTATGTCTTTGCTTTTAGCTAGTTTTTATTATATTAATTGTGGCTCCTACTTTTTCTATTTTCTTTATTTATTTTTATGTTTTTGGCTTAGATGAAGGCAGCGATACCAGGACCGTACGGTTGGATGTTCCCATGAAGACAGTTCCCCCTGAGGGGACCGCTGAGGTTAGTTCTTCCCGTACCCGTCAGCCGCTTGTTTGGTCAGAGATGCCAAGTAAGTTGGATTTTGTGGATGGGATTGTGGAAGAAGTTATTGAACATCTCCAGGAAGTCCATCTTGATATAGGTATGAATTATTCAAAGATTAGGAGCTTCGTGTCTTACATGTATTGTTTTATTGTTCGTGTTCTCTGCATGGGTAGGCGCTAAACTAAGATGGGATCCCTCTAAGGGCATTAGCATGGAAAGACTAACTACACTCTCTCCAGAAGTAGAGCAGGTGCCAAGGCCTGTTTATGAAGGGGTTGTAGAAAGCCTTGCACACAATGCCAAGTCGTTGTGGACTTGTAGGTGTTCAGTTGAACAGTTGTGGCTACAAGTATAGGCAAAGGAAAAGGAAGTCTCTGCCGTAACGGAGGAGCATGACGATTTAAAGGCTAGATACGAGTTTGCCGCCGCTAGACTAAGTGGAGATCATTCTTGGCGAACCTCGGAGATTACGTATACAAGGTATTGGAACCTTCTAAATCATCATGCATCACTGACTTGGAGAATAGCAGAATGCAAAGCTCAAATTGATCTCCTAAACCTTAAGTGTCAAGATTGGAAGGCTTTCGCCTCCAAGGTTCGCAAGTGGGGTCAGGATGAGAAGAACCATAAACATCAGTACAAGAAATCGCTGAAAGAGGTATCTATCAAAAAGCTAACTAGAGATGTTTGTGGAGGGTTTGGGTTTGCGTTCCGCCTTCGATACCTTTGCCCAAAACACAACTGTGGAGATGGAATCGCCTAAGAGGGTCATCACAACTGCTCCTGGGGAGGTGTCAGTAGGTGAATTTCCTCTGAAACACCCTACCTGGTCAGTGGTCGACAAAGGCAAGGCTTTGGCAAACATTGACTTGGGCCTGGACAGAACAAATTGGGCCAGCGTTCCAGAGGAAGAGATCCTTCGTCGGCTGGAGTTTGGCTTAGGGGGATCTGCTATGGTAAAGGTTTTGTCTTTATGAAGTTAATTTATTAGATAATGTTTAAGATGTCTAGCATCTTCTTATTTTGTGTTGGTTGTTTGTTTTTGGTGTTCTTGTTCTGGAGCAGGGGCCCCTGACACGGGTGGTTTTGAAGGGGATGATCCTCCTATCACGGACGCTTAGTGTTTTTGTAGTTTTTGTGGTTTTTGCTGTTTGACACAGGAATTGTAATTGAAAAATGTTGAACACAATAGGAATGATTGTAAAATGTGGCATAAATAAAATATTGTTTTGTTTTGTTTTTAATTTGTTTGCACACACGACATGATACTAAAGTATTTTTGGTTCGCTTTTTCATTTAAATGCAATGCACAGAAGTAATGGTAAACGATATGTAGGAGAACAAGATTTGCACTAGTTTAAGGCCATTTCGGGCCCTAATGCATAGTTTAAGGCCATCTCGGGCCCCAGCGTGGCCGAATAATATGTCATGTAATTGACTGATCATTTCTGATCGTGGCTAGTTTTATGTCATCGCGGACATGATAGTTTAACGTCTTTCCGGACAAGGTGTTGTAAAAACTCTTTTTTTGTTTTTGCTGTTTATTATTATTTCTTTGTGTTTTTCTTTTTTTTTCCTGGGTTTTATCGTAGTTTAGCATCATTTCGGACGAGTTATAGTTTAATGTCGTTTCGGACTGTTCATAGTTTAGCGTCATTCCAGACGTTATAGCTTTTCATTTTAGTTGTTTCTTGATTTTCTTCATTTTTTTATCAGGGAGTGTATCGACCGGTATAATTTTGTATTCTCCGTCTCCTTCGCTGATCACGTTGAAGGGCAATTCAGTCCAGGAGACATCCATTAAAATGTTTTCGGTATCGATACTTTTAGGTGCTTCGGTGTCAGTTGTTGTTTCTGTGTTATTTTTCTCATGAGGTGACGCGTGTATAGCGTTAAATGCAGGTATTTCAGCTTCAGGCTCCTGTCCCGTATTCGAAGGTTCACTGCCCACCAGTTGCGTTTTGTTTGAGTTCGTTCGCCAGGCTTGTCGAGTTTGGTCTTCGTCTGTGTGTGATGAAATGAGGGGAGAGGCTGCTTCCCCATGTATGAAGATTTCACCACCCTCATAGGGTAGGTGAATCTCCTGATGTATAGGGGAGGACACAGCTCTTAGTTGGGCTAGCCAGGGTCTTCCTAATATGAGGTTGAATCCTGGCATTTCATCGACGACAAGGAAGTCAGCGGATGTGGGGAACTGGTCTC
>MNCI01023303.1:67768-109184 GCA_015680685.1 Gnetum montanum | reverse complement strand
CCCAACTTTTCAATGATAGGATACGGTATGACGTTGGTGGCTGCCCCATCATCTACATGTACCCTATGTATTTTGAATTGGTTTACATGTATAGTTATGAATATAGGGATTGTTGTTGTCTCGCCTGTCTTCTTGTCCACTTTGATACTATCATCGTGGAAGCTCAAGGGCTTAGGACTGACCCCGTGAGATGGGTACATTACCGTGTGAATGGCGGGTTCATTGGGGGGCAAGTCCTCACTGATTGGGATTGATGCAAGCATGCGCACTAGAGCCTCCCGATGAGTCTGGGACGTTAGTACCAAGTCATACAAGCTTAACGAGGTGTTTTTCTATTTTAGGGCTTGAGTAACTTGTGTCAAGGCCGTTGCCAAATCTCTACCGTCAGGGACGTTTTTATTAGTAGTGACTGGGTCCATTGGACCCAATAGTTTTATTTCGCGTTTTGGTGGTTTGTCGTCATTGTTAGGACCTATCGTTTTGTATGGTTCTTGTGTTTCGGATGACTCACCATTGCTGTCCGTGTTCGGTCGACCGTTGGATGATGACTTGGGCATAGAGTTAAGTGGAGTTGGTTTGGGTGGCCCCATGGCTAGCCCTTGGTGTTCCTTCTCCATGCGCTCACGTGTAAGCCTGTCCGCCAGGCGTTCTCGTGTGTTACGCAGAGGTGGAATTGGCCTCAGAGCCTGGGATTGACCTGGGACCTTTACTATGTATGGAGCCGGACGGGGTTGCGGGTGGACGGTGGGATATGATTGGGCAGGAATCTGTCCAGGTATCCTGAAGACGTACGGGGTTGGTCTTGGTGGAGGTTGGACCTCCGTCGTTGCAACGGCGGGTGGTACTCGGATTACAAAAGGAGTAGGCTGAGCATGAGGGGTTGGCGTATCCGCGGGATTGACCAGAGGGATGCACACCACGTATGGTTTTTGGCACGTCGGGATGTTGGGGGAGGGCACGGTCGGGGGCACTCGGACTACGTATGGCCACTGCGGGGCGTGGGACGATTGAGATGCAGGTGCGGACGCAGCGGGAGGGATCTGAACCACGAACGGCTTGCCAAGTGTTTCCTGCTTATTTTCGGGGTAGATAGTGTTGATGCTGGGTGTGTCGGAGTCATCGTCACAATAGATTGCGTCAATTACGTACGCTGCCTCTTTAGTATTCAGGGGGTCTTTATACACCCCCATGGTTTGATTTTGCAGTTGGACGGGGTTAGCCCCATCAAAGGTGATTTTTCCATCATCAATCATCCGCTGGATATCTTGTTTTAGGGTGAAGCAGTAATCCGTTCCGTGCCAGTTGCATTGATGGTAGTCGCAGAAGCGATCCATCCTAAATCCTTTGGGCACGGGCGGCTCATCCTGCGTTGCTAGGCTCGGGTTCTGTATGAGTTGGCAGAATCGTTCGTGCCTTTGGATGGCCGCAGGGGATAATTGCTTATGTTGCATCAACCTAGCCTTTAAGAGTTGGTCAAAGAGCTGGGACGATTTCATTGGTAATGGCGTGTACTGAGAGGGTTCCTTCCTCTCGAAATTACATGCACGATTCGTCGGGTTCTGTGATGATGACTCTGGGGTTGTCGTGGGGGCGGGCTGATAGTAGTTAGTGGTGGTTGTGAGCGGTCTTTGTTGATGTGTGGTGTTCGTTTGCTGGGTTCCTGCTATTGCTACTATAGTTTTCTTGGCCTTCTCTTTATCCTTTTTAGTATGTTGATTTTTGAAGGCCAAGTATGCCGGGTCATGGCTGTTTTGAGCTGCTTCCTCTATATTTCTGATTTGTAAAAATGCCTGATTCACATCACGTGCGTTGAGTTAATAAAGTTTGGACTTAAAGAAATCATTGACAGCCCCCTTCAGTATTGTAAGCAAATAGGTTGGAGAGATTGGTTCGTGCAGCTCGTTGACAGCCGCACTCCATCTCTGAATAAACTTCTGCGCAGGTTCAAGCGGTGCTTGCTTGATCTGCATGAGGCTGTCCAGCGTGGCCTCGGGTTTCAAGTTCTACTTGAACCGGGTCACAAATTGGCGTAAAAGATCGTCCAAAGAGAAAATAGAGTTCCTAGGCAGGGCCCAGTACCAGTCGAGTGCTCTCCCTGTGAGAGACATGGGAAATACACGGAGGATGGAGTGGGGCCAAGCCTGGAGTAGCACGCATTCTAGCTAAAATGTTATAAGGTGTGCATTGGGATTGGTCTCCCCGTTGTATTTGGTTAATGTGGGCAAGGAGACACCTTTGGGCAGGGTTAGAGGCGGGACAGAGGAGCTGATAGGGTCATCATTGTAGAAATCCACTACCTTTAACTCTCCCTCAGTGGCCTTTTTGAGGCGTTTCACCTCTTCAGTAAGCTCTTGCATTATCTTTTTGGCGTCCGCCCAATCTTGGGCGCTCGGTGACGCGGCGGCTTGCAGTTGCGGTATACTGTACAAGCTAGATTGTTGTGTGTTAGGTTGAAGAGCTGAAAGTTGCACGGTCGGTGGTTGTGGAAAGGTTGCGGCGGGTGGCGCTACAGATGGTACATAGTAAGGAAAGGGTTGTTGTTGGTGTTGCTGCAGCTGGGGTTGTGCTTGAGGCACATTTGCTTGTGGGACTGTGTGGGGTGGTGTATGGGGATGGGGGACCTGGTGCGACAGCGTTCCCCTTGCTAGTCATTGCCCCACCACGTTATGGGCGGGAACTCCCTGTTGGGTCATGATTGTTTGGGGAAGTGTATATGCTTGGATGTGTGGTATGAAGTGGGCGGATGTGGATGCCGAAATCACGTGTGGCATCCCGATCATCCTTGGTGGGAGTGTTGCCCCCAGGTTATCAAAAGGTGGCAGCACTTATGAGGATGGGCCCGCAGCGGCAGTAGGGGTGACCGGAGGGAAGGTGTTGGGTTGGGGATCACTCGGAAGAGGGACATGGACTAATGCTGCTGTTTCTGGCAGTGGTTGTTGAGCCTGGACGAATCTAAGGTGTTGCAAGGGCATGAGTTCCCTTGTGCCGGGATGGAAGATGGGGTTGACTTGTGCTTGAGGGCTCAAGGTATGGTACGACTCTCCTTGCTCGGATTGAGCGGCAAACCCATCTTCATGCTCTGGTTGGGGCTCTAGTGCGGGCTAGCCCAACGAATTGTTCCTTTGAAGGAGGAGTTGTGTGATGAGTTCCGAATAGTGTTCAGGAACGGGAATTACGTCATACGGGGAAGGGATGAACTCTCGTCCCCCTCTCTAATACAACTCAAACTACCTCTTCACCTCCAGTTCAGCTTGATCAACAGCCAGTCCCGCTTGTATCTTAATACAGATAAAGTTATATTGATCCTGGGTGATGATGTTAGAGGCTGGGTCCCTCCCTTGCAGCCTTAGGGATCGGCGGGGACCCGCTGTGGGTTGCATTCCTGGGTGTTGTGCGACGGGCTGTTGGACAACTATGGTGTCCATGGCGGTGGTCTAGGCGGTGAGAGCGATGTTGTTTGAAGGGTTTATGATGCTATGTCACGAATAGGAGTAAGTCTGGAAAGGCTGAGTTGTTCTGTAATGCGGCGTGTAGTGTATATGCTTCAAAGGACTGTGTATGGTATTCGCTTATACAGCGTATACAGCATGTTAGCGTATACAACGTGTCAGCGTATACAGCGTATATAACGTGTCGGCGTATACAGCGTATATGGCATGTGGCGCGTATACAGCGTATATGAGCAGCGTAGATGCTGGAAAGCGTATAAGGCACAGGATGGATAAGCGTTAAGTGGGACAACGTAAAATGAGAGCATAAGACAGGGAGCAACGTTCAGCGTAAAAGGGGTGATCAGCAAAACACAAGAATGTAAGATGATTTGCAGCGTCTAGGACCACTTAGAGTAAAACTGGTGTTTAGTGTAAAATAGATGAACGTGACAAACTCAGCGTAAACACAAGCTCAGTGTAAAACAGGCCAGAGCATAAAATAGAAAATGCAAAGCAGGCGAGTACAATGGGTTGCAGTGTAAACAACTTGCAGTGTACAATTCACAGCGTAAACAGTGCACAGTATGAAACGGGCTCAGCGTAAGGGCCGACTCTAGGGTAAATACAGGCGTGTAAAATAGGTTGCAACATGAACAGTAGAGCGTAAAATAGGTGAACGTAAAGCAAAGATGGAGAGCAGGTTTTTAAGAACGTAAATGCTGTGCAGCGTATACGCTGGACAGTTGGGGAAGTAGGTTCAGAACCGGACAGCGTAAACGCTGGGGAAGTTGGGGCAGCGTACCGTTAGCGGCATAGACGCTTAACAGCATATACGCTGGGAGTTGCGGGTAAGTTTCAAGGAGGCCCTCCTTCTAGCACCAATTTCTGTACCGCCCGAAATCATTGGTCTCCGGTTGGAAGGGAAAACAGAGGCCGTGGGATCGCGGGATGGATACAGAAGACCCTGCCTTCGCTTGAGGGCGAGCTGGAATGCAACGGAGGCAGAGTACCTTGGGTGGTCCGCACGCGGATCAGACAAGGATTTCCCCGTGCGTACGCAAAATGCTATACGTTGGGTTATGCGTAAATGGCGTGCGGGCGTAAACAACGAAAACAACGTAAAACGTAAACGGATGCAAACGAAGCGTGAGCGAGGCGTTGGCCAAATTGACGTAAAACTGTAAAAGAACTTGCAGCAAATGAAACAATGGAATTACAGAGTCAGAGTACAGTGCATCGGTCTAACGCACTTGTGGGAACACAAGGAAGACGAAAAGCCCCGGCGTACACAGGTATGACTCGGTCAGTTTGCAGGGCGAGTGGAGCGTAAGAGACTAGATCCGCAGCGTGCAGGGCTTCCCAGTGTAAGAAGGTTTTCTGCTCTTTTGCGTAGCGTAAATGTTCTCTAGTATGCTCTGGGATTTTGCCAACCGTCTGGATGTTGAAGTGGAAAAATGGGGGTTTTATACAGGTTGTTATGCTAGACTTGGGATGGGAGACACGTGGCGCGTTGACTGGGTGCATACACTTTACAAATATACAAAATGTTACAACTGCTAGGCATATACGCCGCATCAGGTCAGCGTATACGCTGAAAATGCTGGGCGTGAACTGGGTGGAGATGCTGAGCGCTGAGCGTATACGTTGGAATGCTGGGCGTATACGCCGGGTGTATACGCTGATGGATGCTGGGCGTACACACCGGGCGTATACGCTGATGGATGCTAGGTGTACACGTCGGGCGTATACGCCAAAGGGTGCCACTTGCTTCAATCCTTGCTCTTCGGTGTCATCTTCATGCTGTCATTGGAGATCCTGTCGTCGAGCGTGTGCATCTGCAGTACTTGGGCGTGTACGCCGGAGGGCCAGACGTATACGCTGGAATGCTGGGCGTATATGCTGGGCGTATATGCTATATGCTGGGCGTATATGCTAGGCGTATACGCTGTGTGATCTTGGCATATACACTGGAGTGTATACACTGGCACCATATACTTAGCAAAAAATAAGTGTTGCGATCATGCAGCCGATGTCATTCGTGGATTCCAGGGTCCTGTTTGGTGTCGGACAAGTACTAAGCTCTGAATTTTGTGGATTTTCACATGGAGGTACCAGATGATCCCCCGGTCGTAATAGACATGGACTCATCAATGCCCTCAGGAGCATCTTGAGACTTGGCTATTTCGAACAGGTGATTGATCCATGGGCGGGATAGTTGACCCCGATCCCATAGAACAAACTTGTTATCCCCACGAACTACTAGAAACTCGGTGAAGCGACGAAGGTAACTGGCGAAGAAGGAAAAGGTGAAGTGGGATTGTGCCTCAACATTCGAGCTTAATCGCACTATCTGCTTGTGCAAGCCAGACAGCAAAAATTCAGCCCAGTTATAGCGCATGCTAGTTTCTAGGATAGTTCGCATGAAGCGTACAGCCTCAACCCCAAGACTCTGTACCTGAGAAAGGGTTTTGGGGAACACCCATGATCTAAACAGGGGATATAGTTCGTTTACCTCCTGAACCTTCGCTTTCCCCTGCATCAGGAACCCCTTGGCACCCTTGGATAGGCCTAGCCAGTCCTCCAACTCACGTATTGTTTGGAGCTCCTTATGAGCCCTGTCTAAAACTACACTTATGCCATCTACCGGTACCCCAAATAAGTTTGAAAAGAACTCTGGCGACAGATGGAAAACTACCTTAACACCCTTGATCCGGGTGTTGTAGTAGGAGACAGGCTCATTAAAAGAATCCACGATCCCAATCATCTCCCCTATTGATACATTAGGACTGGGAGTCATGAAGAGCTCCATAAGGCCAGCATTGTTTAGGTAGCGAATAATAGATGGCGAGGCATGGTTGCGCAACCATTTATGAGCCTTAGTCACCCCCCCAAACTTCATCGACAGGGTTGTCTCGGTTCGCCCAGTTGTAATAGGATCCCTGCCAGGAGGTACATCAACTGCAAGTACAATTGGGGATGGCCGTATCAGTATAACTCTCGATAGTTAAATCCCGTTAACACATCTAGGAAGAGTTATCATTTACCATCAGTGGTGGACCTAGATGTGCTGCTCGCACCAGAGTCACGAGGGAAAACTAGCCCCTGGTCATACCAATCTTTATCTAGCCACCCACGAGCTTGGCACATTGCCAACGCTCTAGAAAACCATTGATGAAAATAGACGATGTCCCCCTTCATTAGACCTAATACAGTTTTACGAAGGGTGGGACCCACCATGAAGGCCTCTAGTGCGGTACGAGCTAAGGCGAGCCCATCATCCTCAACACATATTCTATCCGCATTAACTTTAGGCCTACAAACAAACGGATGTCAAAACTCAAGCGAATGCGAAACGGTGAAAAGGAAGAAATAAACTTGAACGGTCCTACCTGCCCACTCGGTACACTGTGCCAGGAGGATTCTGGAACAACGTGTGTGCACGGGCGGCTAAAAATAGGGTGTTGTCCAGGTAATCTTGCCCACATGGTAATCGGGCCCACACGCGTGCTAACTGGTGTGTGGACCTAGGCCCGCGGGAAGAACCATCCTCACTCGTAAACTCCCCTTCGTCGATGTCTTCCATGAAGAAAACGACACCCTTCGTGGCTCTTGGCAACATCGCCTCAACTATGCTCTGCGCCACCAGTTCATTCAGGTGTGACCAGATAACTACTTTGAAATTGTCCAGTATGAAGGACAGAAATTTAGACGCACCTTCTCTGAACCAAACCCCATTGTGGTCCACGGTTAGGTCCGGGGCAGGCTCATTCGCATCCATGGGGCCAAACCATGTTAACACCCCAACAAACTCGACCACGAGGAGAAAAGGCTTGGTGTCCCTGCAAACAACCAGAGTACCAAAGTAAAATCAGCCTTACATCAAAACAACGCAAAAAACAAATGTTCACATCATAGACTGACACTTAGAAAAATTTTCTAACTGTTTACGCTCAGCGTAGACGTTGCCAAACCTAGCGTAGATGCTACCAAAATCTATTTACGCCTGGCGTATACGTCGCCTGACTCAGCGTATACACTGGCAAACAACTGTTTACTCTGTCGCTCGAACATCCTACGCTCAGCGTATACACTGAGGAAACCCTCAGCGTATACGCCACAGAAGTGCCCAGCGTAAATAGTCTGCGCTAGACACTGAAAAAATAATTTACGCCGGAAGCATGAAAAAAAAGTCTACCCTGTATCATACTTGAAAGGATGACTATGCATGCTCAGCGTATACGCTGAAGAAACTCTCAGCATATACACCATCACAGCGTAGATCATCTATGCCGATAGAACAGAAAACTTACGTTGACAAAACAGAACTTCGTGCATAGAAAGCTTACGACACCATATAGTCTTCAGCATATACGCTGATACGATTGTCTATGTTTCGTGCAAGAAAAAGGAGATTATGCCATGCACTAAAAACATATTACGCCATGATAGTCTACGCTAACCTGACTTTACGCAAAAACTTTATGTTTGGCATATACGCCGAAACCCTATACGCTAAACTTTACGCTCGGCGTATACGCCGAAAACCTCTCTGAGACTGTCTATGCTACAAACCACGCATAAGCAAAAATAACAAACAGAGATAGGATCAGAGCCTACCTGTGTGATGATCCAGGCCATGATGGAATCCTTGGCCGGGGCAGGCACTGCAGCATGGCTTTGCTCTCCTCGGCGAAGGTCAAGTCAAAACTCTTCCTCCCTTGGCCTTCCACCTCCTTGCCCTTGCCCATCTCGGCGTCTACGCTGGGTTTAATCGATCGGCGTCTACGCTTAGGTTTGGTTCAGCGTCTACGCTGGGTTTGATGGTTTACGCTCACGCTCGGATTTTACGTTGGGTCGTCTATGCTCCTGCAAACCGATGAGAAACAAATGAAACCCCCCCTTATATAGCGCTCCGCCGACGCTGCTGCCACCGCTTACGCCGATGTTGCTCCTTTTTTCCATTTTTGTGCCTTTTACTTATTTTTTGCTAAAATTTCCCTAGAAAAATAAAAAAAAAATAATAAAAATAGAAATTACTACATCAAAGAAGGTGACTTTGTACTTAAGGCAATTCGAGAACATCTGGACAAATTCTCAACCAACTAGGAAGGGCCTTACTTGGTCACCAAAGCATTCGACAACGGAGCATTTAAACTAGTCGATATGGAAGGAAATGAGCTCACCAATCCAACCAATCACTTGTTCCTAAAACCGTTCTACATTTGAATACAAGCTCAGGTACGTGCAAGTCCTAGAATCACGACTTTAAACTGATACCACAGAAAAGTCCTGGAATCACGACTTTAAACTGATACCACAGACAAGTCCTAGAATCACGACTTTAAACTAATACCACAGACAAGTCCTGGAATATCAACTTTAAACTGATACCACAGACAAGTCCTGGAATCACGACTTTAAACTAATACCATAGAGCGTCTGCAATGACGATAAACTAGCACCTGTCCGGCACGACAGTAAACTACCACCGTTGTATTCACCAGAGTCCGCCAAGACTATAAACTAGATTGCCTCTTCATGGTCCGCTAAGACTAGAAACTGGCAACGTAACGTCCGCCACGATGCTAAACGGGCAATGTCCAATGGGTCATGACATGAAACTAACCCATGATAGTCCACTAAGACTAGAAACTGGCAACTCCATCTCTGGTTCTACAATCCGCCGCCACATGCAAGCTTCATCAGAATCACTGCATCGCTCGCCATCAGAAGATCCTACCAACGTTGCTGCCATTCATTTACAGTGCCTGAAATCTCCTCCAGTGTCTTTGTTCCATCTATTGCTGTGTAAGTCTAAGCTTGCTTATTCACTCATGGTTTTCTTGTTTCCTTGGAGTTATGTTTGCAGGATGACGCTCAGAGGTATTCGTACAGGAATGCATTCCATCATAAGCAGCAAGATGAGACAATGTTCACAGCACACATGACAAGACTAAATCAAACCATTCGCTAGTACACACCCATCTCCCGACATGCTCTCTACCTATGCACCGACACAGTTTACTCAGTCACACCTTTGATACACCTACTACATCCAAAGCTTTGAGCATACCATTGCACACTGTAACACCTTTGAGCAGTTGCAACACACAATATAGCACTTCAACATGAGTATAAGATTCAAAACAAGCACAAAAAAAAGACCCTTGGCACTTCCCATACAAGCCCTAGGCAGGAAGGCAGTTGTCTCGGGAATAAGTACTCATGGCAAAAACAATCAAAGAAAAATATCTAGTTGCATAGCTTTGGCTCTCCGCCAACAGGCTTCCCTTAAAAACTAAATAAGGGCCCTGTTCCTCCAAATAATGTAACTAATCCTCCCGTGGCTTTGATTTTGCCAGTAAGTTCTCTTGAACACTACCCAAGAGTCTTGCTCCGCCAAAGGACACACATTACATGTCTGGATTCCAAGTCTGCTAAATGATGGCTATTGACGAGGACCAGCATGACACACGCACTAGAGCATCCCCTTTTCACCAAGCACAATTCCTTGGGCAGTTACTAGTCCCCATAATCCCCAATCTCCTACTGATTACAAATCCCACTTTCCCAATCCCATGTACTACTGAACACGGTGCGATGACGTCTAGTCAAGTGGCAATGGACAAAGTCTCTATCAAGTGGCTTGTGGTGTTTTGCACTTCTTTGTCGACGCTTCTTGGGCCGATTCCTCCAAATGTTAACAAAGAGGGGCCAATGAAACACCACAAAATTTGGAGCTTAGTACTTGTCCAACACCAAGCAGGTCCTTAGGGCCCATAGACAACCACAGCTACATCTGGGGTCGCACTTGACAATTTTGGAGACCCGATGCTTAATTTTTACTAAGTATCCAATCCCAGCGTATACGCCCAAGTGCACATTCCCAGCGTATATGCTCAAATCGCAACGTCTACGCCCAACGTATACGCCCAGCGTACACGCCTCACATGTATGCTCAGTAGGTACAATAGATGTATGCACTCGGCGCGAAACTTGCAAAGATGGCATGAAAATAGCACTACAGAGCAAGATCCGGCACAAGGCAGCAACCATCAACGTATATGCCCCAGCGTATACGCCCAGCACACCCACGTATACGCCCAGCATATACGCCGGCGTCCACGACATCTGCGCCTTAGTCCACATACGCCCAGCACATCAGCGTATACGCCCCAGCGTATACGCCCAACACCTCCAGCGTATACGCCTAGCATATACGTTCACCAAATGTAACATTGTACACTTGTATTTTATGCTTTTGCACCTGGTCAACGTGCCACATGTCTCCCAACCTGAATCCGTCATCAAAACCCTGTATAAAAGCTCGATTTTTGACGAAATTAGGGGTCAGCAAAAAATTCCCAGAGCACACCAGAGAGCAGAGACGCTGCAAACCAGAGCACAAAACCTGTTACGCTGGACAACCCTGTATGCTGAGCATACAACCTCTACGTTGTGCTTACAATGTGAACTAGCTGCAATCATTTCTGCACTCATCAGGGCTTTCGTCTGCCTTGTGTTCCACTCACAACTGCGTTTGACCAGTGCATGTATTTTCATTTTGTAATACCATTGTTACATTTTCTTCCTACAATTGTTTACAGTCCACATTAGTTCTTGCACGTATTCTGTTTACACTTGTTTACGTCTATGCTCGGTTCACATCATTTACACTGCTTACGCTGTTTACACCCTGATTCACGCCCGTTACGCCATTTACGTATAACCCAGCGTATAGCACTTTGATGTATGTTGGGGGAAATCCTTGTCTGATCTGTGTGCGGACCACCTAAGGTACTCTACCTTTGTCCATTCCAGCTCACCCTCAAGCGAAGGTAGGGTCTTCTGTGCACGTCCCGTGATCCCACAGCCTCTGTTTCCTTCCAGCCAGAGACCGACGATTTTAGGCGGTACACCCACCTCTCCAACTTATCATTCCTGTAGGTACTTGAGGTTTACAATAACTCTTTTTCTGGTACAATCCTACCATACCTTGGTACACTGCAGAGGCTTAAGTAGTTGGATCTATGTGGCAATGAATTTGAAGGTGGGGTTGCTTATCAGATAGGAAACCATTCTTCATTGCAATTTCTTGCTCTTTGTGCCAATTCCTTGGTTGGTGACATTCCTTAGTCTCTCTCAACACTCAAAATCCTTAAGGAGTTCAACGGTTACCAAAATTAGTTGAATGTGAACATCCCTTGGTGGCTGGGAGCACTCCACAAACTTGAATCCCTTTCCCTGGGTCAGAACAACGTTCACAGCATCATTCCTGCTCAACTGGGAAACCTTTCTTTCTTGCAACATATTAATCTTGGTTTCAATCATTTGAACAGTTTCATTCCTTGCTTACTTGCTAGTCTCTAACGTCCTGCTCGAGTATTGCTTGGCAAAAACAATCTGAGTGGAACCATTCCCCTTGTTTATGCAACCTCATAGCTCTTATAACTCTAGTATTCTCTGGTAACAATTTAACAACCTACAGCAATTGGGTTTATCTGCGAATGGATTCATGGGGAACATCCCACACTCATGGCACAATCTCAACCAGCTCCAAGATGTCGACTTGTCCACCAACAGATTGTCGGGAATGCCACCATCATGGTTGGCAGCATGCTAGACTCAACTCATGATTCTCAATCTTGGCAACAACTACTTTACCAATGGAGTGAGTAGGCCCAGGCAACCTATTCCAATCCTCCTAACTCTATCCAATTCCTCTCTTCTAACTACTCTAGGAATAAATAGAAACCTTTTAATGGGAACTTTACCGCCCAACTTTGGGAGCTCCTTGCCCAATCTTCAGCGTTTGGATTTATCTGAAAATTTTATCTCTAGCAACATGCCTCCCAGTGTAGGAAAATTTTCATCTCTCTTCAAGCTTCAACTGAGTGGTAATGAAATCAGTGGTACCATTCCTCCTCAAATTGCAAATTTGAAGTCATTGCAGTGACTGCAAAGAGTTGCTCTTCAAAGAAACAAACTAAAAGGCCACCTTCCCACTGAGATATCACTGTTGAACAAGTCACTTGGCTATCTCTATCTCTCAAATAATATGTTGTTTGGTTCCATTCCCGTTGGTCAATCTGCGGGAGCTGCATCTTTATAGGAATCTGCTGTCAGGACAAATTCCTTTAGAGATAGGAGACTGCCCTGTTCTTGAGGACCTTGTACTATCAGCAATAATCTGTGTGGGTCAATTCCACCAGGGGTTGCTGATCTCAAAACCATTGTATTCAATTTTGATTTGTCGGCAAATGGTTTGACAGGATAAGTACCTCCGGGAATAGAAGGATTACAGATGGCACAATATATAAATCTTTCAAGCAACCACCGTTATGGAAGATCACATCTTACATGGATGGCTGGTTAGATGCCAGCCAAATCAATCAGTTTTAATCATGTTAGTGGCAACGTTTCCAAATCAGTGGGGAATAAGCTAACCCAGCTTGAAAGCATAGATCTGTCCGCTGACAACTTTACCAGACCTGTGCCTATGCCCCTGTTCAATCATTCCAACCTCTATTTTTTGAAATTTTCCAACAACTACTTTGATAGAGAAGTCCCCTATCTGCACAGTTTTTCCTTGAAGCTAACATTGACAACACGGTCATTTCTTGGTAATTTGAATTTATGTGGAAGATGTTTTGGCATGAAAGGTTGTCTACTGTCTCCTACGCAGCAACACGTGTTTTATTTTAAGAAAAACAGTATTCTGAAAATTGCACTTGGCATTCTAGGTGGCCTTTTATTGCTGGTTGTTGCAGCGATTTCATTTATTTTTAGAAGATTCAAAACATTCAAAAGGGCAAAATCTATGGGTAAAGATATCTGTGTGGAGGAACTTCAAAAGGCAACAGATAATTTTAGTGATTCCAACTTGGTAGGTGAAGGCAGCCATGGAAAAGTCTAAGGGATAGATGAATGCAGCCATGGAAAAGTCTAAGGGGTATTTTAACCTCTGGGTTTTTGGTTGGAGTAAAACATTTCACATCTGCAACCTGGGACTAAGAAAAACTTCAAAAAGGAATGTCATGATTTAGGGAAAGTGAGACATTGCAAATTTTGAAGATTATCACTGTGGTTTGGTCTGAGGAATTAAAAGCCCTAGTAATGCCATTCATGAGCCATGGAAATCTCCATTTTCTTCATAGTAGAGAAGATGGTCGATTGAATCCATTAAATTTGGCAATCAGAGTGAAAATATTACGAGAGTTAGCCAAGGGGCTTAGTTATTTGCATCATGATTGTGAATTTTAGGTCATTCATTGTGAAGTTCCTGTTTTAGGCTGTCAAACGCACGCTGGCAATCGTCTGTCCACTCGAAATTAACACCTTTCTTAAGGAGATGTTGCATAGGGTGTAGTTTATCTGTTAATCTCGAGATGAACTGCCTGATAAACTGTAATCGTCCTTGTAACCTGCATAATTGCTTGAGATCTGTGGGAGGCGTTAACTCGGCAATGGCTTTGACCTTATCAGGGTCTACTCGTATGTTGGTTTTTGACACCACAAACCCCAGCATGCATCCGGTTTTGACTCCGAATACGCACTTCTTTGGATTGAGCCGGAGGTCGTATTTGGAGCATCTTTTAAGTACTAGCTCTAGGTCCTCTGAATGATCTTCTGATTTCATAGACTTAACAGCTATATCATCAACATAATCATTCAGTCTTCCTAGGAGGTAATCACTAAAGATATATGTCATAGCCCGTTGATATGTGGCTCTAGCGTGTTTCAAGCCAAAAGGCATCATGGTATAGCAAAAGGTGCCCCAGGGCGTCATGAATGTTGTGGTCAATTGATGTTCTAGGTTGATGCGAATCTGATTATAGCCTGAAAAGCCATCCATGAAGGATAGAAGCACATGCCCAGTTGTTGTATCGACTAGTTGGTTGATACTTAGTAGTGGAAAGTTGTCTTTGATTATGGCTTTGTTTAAATCTCAGAAGTCTATACAGATGCGTATGCTTCCGGTCTTCTTTGGGACAACTACAATGTTAGACATCCAATCCGAGTAATCAACTGCGCAGATGAAACCAGTTTCATATAGTTTGGTGATCTCATCACGCACTGCTAGCGCGATCTCTGGTTTGATTTTTCATGCTTTTTGCTTAACCGCTTTGATATGTAGGTCTAAGATTATGTTATGTTGAATTAACCTCGAATCTAGTCCTGGCATGTCTTTGTATGACCATGCAAATACTGTGACGTTGTCTTGGAGGACCTATTTTATAGTGTCATGCATTTTCTGGTCTAGTAGAGAACTAACCTTAAGAGTTGTGGACTCACCTTTATGCGTAACGACAGAAACCTCGCTGAGGGGGTCTTCGGTTATGTCTTGAACCTCCAGGTCTAGCGTGCGCGTCAATTGTTCTGGCCATTCTGGAGACGTTTCCGATGTGGCTATGGTTATGTCGTCAAGGAAAGGGTTAGTTTCTACTAGTGTAAAATCGAATTGTCTAACTATTCTCCCATATGGACTTGTTAAAGCCAGCGGTGCTGAAAAAGTTACGTCCATTTGCCAACCATCCTGCAAAATTGCTAAATGCATAAATGATTAGGAGAAAGCATGATGCGGTGTTGTTGAGTGTGAAAAGCTAACTGAATTTTGAATATTGTGAATAGCCTGTAATTAATGTGACCCGATTACGAGGCGATAAGGTGTGGTAGTTTAATGTCATTTCAGACAGTGGCGCATGTGATATCCACTGCATTAATGCCTTGATTTTCGGGTCCCATCTTATGCTGACACCAGCGTTTATGAAAGTCCCGTTTTAATCAGGCATCAAGTTGGTTAATTTCGCATATAAGTAGGTAGTTCTTTTTGAAAATAGGCTGTTGGCTATCGTGAACTGGAATTCTCAACTATCACAGAGAGAAGGAAAAAGAGCAGAAGATTGTAGCATGTTATTTGCGAAGGCGTGAAGGTGTGAAGACTGCAACAATGGTGCTGAAAGTAAGAGGGAAGAACATGAAATTGACGATGATAGACGAAGTACAAGGGAGCCTGTAACATGCTTCCCAGGCTTTGGTTGAAGTGAGGGATGTCACTCCCCTGAATCGGTAGGCCATCCCTAGCTTATTTGTGTTGCTTTCTATGATGTGCTTCTTCTTTGCGGTGTTTATTCATTTTGCGTCATTCTACGTAAGTTATAGTTTTAGGCTATGGACCTCACATTAAAACGAGGGTTTATACAATAGTATTGCATCTATTGCCGCTGTCAAGGACAAACCTTGTACTATTACAAGGGTTTAGGCGATTTCGGCTGTATAGCTAGAGCGTAATTTGTAAATTTTCTATAGTTTAAGCATGCAATCTGAATCTAGAGGATAATAAGTTTATTTTTTGTTTATACAGTATTATGCTGAAACCCGTCCTGATCGTCCTCGACATAGTCAGGGTTTTATGTTGTATAAACCCGATCGTACCCAATGTTCCTCCCCCTCAAACTCGGCTGCAGGGGAGGGCTATATGGTTCCGAAGGGGTGCGCTGGAGCTTCTACAATTTTTGCTGCGTAACTACAGTGTTATTGTGTGGTCGCATCTATTAGGGGATGTGGTAGGTGCTATTTTGGAGCACCTGTTAGTGGGTTTTATGCAAGGAATCTTGGCTTTCTTGACAGACGGGGCCTTCGATACTGGACGTCCCCAAGACCACGTACTTAGCGCCAGAGGATTAAGGTACTTCAGTTGGATCTGGGAAATGACCAGGTTTAGCTGTTACCATGCGTACAACACTTTGTTCATGGCCTGTCATGTCTCGACTTACTTTCAGAACCCACCAGGCACAGTGTATTACTCAGGCAGGCAAGTTATTTTACTGGCAGTATTATCACTATGTTTCGAATGTCTGAATTTTGTAAAGTGTAAGATAATATTGTGTCATATGATACAGGTTTTTCATTAACGAAAAAGGATTAGTAGGCAATGATGATACATTGACCTGGACCGAAACATCGATAAAGGAGTTTAACTCTACTAGCAACGTACGCGCCGGTGTAATGGGGCAGATGTCTTTTGACATTCACGAGTATCCCACCCATTATGCTGACTCTTTCAAGAACTTTCAGAACCTTGGGTGGTTACATGAAGAATGGACTTTGGAACCACTCCTTACCGTCGCGGACGTGTAGAGGAAACTTCCTTCATTTCCTTTGCCATTTGGCCCTGGTAAGGTTTTGTTGCTACTGTTATTTACAGGATATTAGATTTTTTTTTTGTGTTTTGTATTTAAAATGTTGCGTAATAGTGTTTTTGCTACTTAGACATGTGTCTTGCGTTGTTCAGTAAGGGAATCTAGGGAGATTACTACTACAATTTCCAGCCGCGAGGCGAATACCCTCCTTTTTCACTATGGCGACATTAAGGACGCACAACGTTGGCTTGGCCACATAGTGGCTCCAATTGCGTTGGTCACCAAGCTACGGGAAGCAAGGCTAATGCATTTATTTCTGGCCATAACTCCTAATGTCCCTGCCAGTGAAATGTTAACCCTGGTCAACTCCTTCAGTGAGAGGGCTGAGCATTTTTGCACGCACGTGCATCACGTGCATGTAAATTTTGATATCGAAGCTCAGCTATTTGCTGACCTCTTCGACATCCCCTCTAATGGTCTTTCCATAGAGGAAAAAGTGAGGAGGAGCACCAAATGTCATGAGGAGCTGGAGGAGTGGTTGGGGACCAAGAAGGAACCCAAGGGGATCCCTTGCGAAAAGATCGAACTAGAAATTGCCAAGACTATTTATCCCCTCTTCCAGGCTCGGGCTTTCCCCAAAACACTCCCAGGGGAGGTTTTTTACCATAGAACAGACCCGTATCATGTGGGAGGTTATGGAGGAAGGAACCTAGTTCGAATGGGAAAGCTATTTCGCTGAGGGGTTACGCACTGAAATGATCAGGCTCCTCCAGAAGCTTGAGTCTCGTTTCAATGTGCACTTCGCCTTCTTCATAGCTTGCCTCCAGCGTTTTGTAGAATTTTTGGTTGTCCAAAGGAATGGGGTTTGGGTGCAGCAAGACCAAGACCAGCTATCCAAACCTTGGATTTCCCATATTTTCGGCACTACCTGAGGATAGGATCCTCCAGAGGGAATTGGGGAGTCTTAGTCTATAACGACAAGGGATTTAGCAACGCCTCGAGCGCGGGGCACTGACAGTGTAGGAGGGGTGATTTCCACTTACACCGGTGATGCGTCACAGGAAAAGTGCCTAATGGCAGAGATAGTGGATGCCTCGGTTCAGTGAAAAAGGCCTTGCTTAACCGAGGCACCTGCAAAACCAGCGGGTGGCACAGACAAGACCATGCAAGTCAGAGTTCAGTGGAGTAAACCTCCGCCTGGTAAGTGTAAAGGCGTAGTGAAAGTTATTGCAATTATTGTGTTACGCAACATTATTTAGGGTACTTTGCATTGCTTAGATGTGTTATGTGCCATGAACAGTGAGACCTACGGAGTGATTGACCCCTAAAACAGGGGCAGTGGTATTACGACATGGAGAAGGGGTCCCAGTTTTGGAAGAGGAGGCCCCGGCTATTAGAATAAGTGACGCACAGACCCTTGTGCGTGAAGAGAGAGAGGAGGTGGAAAACGTTGACGCACCCCCCACTACATCAGGTAGAGGTCAGTGTATTAAGACTTTTTTAGGAATTTTGTTAATAAGTATAGAAAATTTGACTTAGTTATGCTACAGATGAACTAGATGCATCCACGTCTGCCGTTGTAAGCAGAGCGTGGGGAGAATTTCCTGACAAGTTTGCCTTCATGGAAGGTGTTGTCAGTGATATGATCGAGCGCCTGTTACTGCTACTGTACGCTTATTTTATCATACAGTTGTAACATTTTATTTATGCTTGATAATGTTTGTTATCAGGAGCTCACCTTCGATGGGACCCTACGGAGCCCATTGACTTGGACACAGTGGAACCTTCATCAGATGGGGTGGTCGTGCCACGCAACATTTATGAGGAGATGTGTAAATGTGCGTTATGCTCGACATGCTCATTTTGGGAGAGTCGGAGTGTCAATGAGGACCTCTGGAAGAGACTGCACAAGTTAGAGAAGGAAAGGGTGTCTCTAACCAAAGAGGTCGGAGACCTAAGATCGCGGTGTGAATTTCTACAGGCACGGGGAATGGGTGAAGAAGACTGGTGCATGGCTGTTATTGCCTACACTCACTATTGGACCATAGTCAGGAATAGCGTGCAAACCAGTCGGGAATTGGTGGAGCAGAGGATGCAAATATAGCTGTTGGCCTAGAAAAGCCAAGACTGGAAGGATTTTTGCGCAAGTGTGAAAGAGTGGGGGCAGAAGGAGAAAGATTACAAGCATCTATATAAGCGAGAAAGTCTCGCTTATCGTCAGCATTATAGAGACTCTGCCGTTGAAGCTCAATTCTTGCAGGTATTCCTCGATGTCATTGGCGCATCCAAAGCCTTTGAGAAGTTCCAGGAGCAGGTGACAGTAAGCGCATCCCCGGAAAGAGAGATTGCTCTTACTGGGGGCAAGACTACAGTCCCTACTTTCTTCCTTGAACCACCCTGATGGACTAGTGTGGAGAAAGGGAAGGTGAAGGCTGGAACTGATCTTGGAAATGGAGTATGGTTTGAATTAACTGAAGATGAAATTATGTAGCACCTATGGGTTAGTTTAGATCAGCTTCCCTTTGTTGTGGAAGCAGGCCCATCGCGAGTAAGTTTGGGTATTATTGACTTTAAATTTTCTGATTTATCCTATTATAGCTTTTCCTTATGTATTTACTGTACATAGGTACATGGAGTAGACAAAGAAGGCGAACAGGATGTTAAGCAAGTACAGGAAGAAGAGAGTAATGACGCAGACCGTCCTCTTGAGGAGCCAGCGTTAGAGCAAGGACCTCGTGAAGATGATATTCCTTATAAAGGAATATCTTCTAGAAGGGATAGCCCACTTGAGGATGATTTCTTAGGCTTAGAAGCAGACCTAAGGGATACGGGTGACAATGGTACTAGGGGGAATGTGTAATTGCGGTTTACACATGATTTTATTTATGCATTTGGATAATGGCAATACGAGTGTTGGCAAGATTATTCAAAGATTTTTTGTATGCTTTTAAATATCATTTTATTTGTATCTTATTTTCTTAGTTTTACGTTTTTATTTATGGAAGGCGTAAACAGAGTTGGTGGAAGGCTTTGGATGGGTTGCGTTGCTATAGACTGGAATTGCTAGTTTAAGGCCATCACGGTCCATCACTAGTTTTAGGCCATCGTGGGCCATCACTAGTTTTAGTCCATTGTGGGCCATCACTAGTTTTAGGCCATTGCGGGCCATCTGTGTAAGTCTAGAAGTGTAATTGATAAAAATGTAGATACCTGCGTAACTGTGCTAATATGACTAATAATAGTCAAGGAGCGTAAGTGGCGTAA
This sequence comes from Gnetum montanum, assembly GCA_015680685.1. Lineage (NCBI taxonomy): Eukaryota > Viridiplantae > Streptophyta > Gnetopsida > Gnetales > Gnetaceae > Gnetum > Gnetum montanum. The sequence goes on along the minus strand of MNCI01023303.1, from coordinate 89,347 downwards.
AATGAGGAATGTAAATGGCATAATGGACAGAAAGCAGAATGCTAGTGGAAGTATGATGATGCACATAAATCTCACTTAGATCAATCTCTAATTTGCAATTGTTTCTTGATGGCCTTTACATTCAGTGGTGCATAAGGGAGGGGAGATTTGTGATCTGACTCCTCCATACCATCTTCCTGAAATGGTAGGTCGGCCTAGGCTAGGCTGTCATCATTCGTTTCGGTTTGTTCGGGAGTTCGGACGTGAGTTTGGCTCTCAGGCATCTCGATCTCTGAACCCCATTCCTCCTCTATGTTGTTGATAGTCCTAGGAGTTATTTCATCACCCTGTATTACAAATTCTACTCCTACGTAAGGGAGATGTATCTCTTGATGTATTGGTGACGAAACTGCCCTCAGTTGGGCTAGCTAGGACCTCCCCAGGATTAGGTTGAAACCAGGCATCTCCTCGACAATGAGAAATGTGGCGTCTGTTGGGAATTGATTCCCTGCCACAAATTCGATACGCACTGTCCCCTTGACTTGCACCCATGCCCCGTTGAACGAATTTAGGCATGATGTCGTGGTAGGACTGATCTAGTCGACCAGGCACAACTTATCCACTATAGGATAAGGGATGACATTCGCAGCTGCGCCATCGTCAACGTGCACCCTCCGGATCTGATATTGACCAACCCGGATGGTGATAAACATGGGTTTTGTCGTTACTTGACCTTTCTCTGGATCATCTTTGATGGATTTATCATGAAAGATCAGGGGGGTTAGTTTAGGTTGCTCAGCAGCGGGAGGAAGCATGACAGCATGTATTGCTTCCTCTTCTGCTGGTAAGCTTTCATCCACTGGTATGGATGCCAGCATATGGACCATAGCCTCATGGTATTTTTGGGATGTCATAAGCAGATCATAGAGGCTCAACATTATGTTCTTCTGTTTTAGAGCCTGCTTGACCTGCGTAAATGCATCGAGGAGGTCCCATTCTCGGCTGGATTGTTTATCCCCTCTGTCTTCTTCCATTCGCCCTAAGAGACGGATCTCCCGAGGCGAAATAGCGCCAGTCAAAGGATTGGGTTTCCTCCTGCTAAGGGAGGGTGACTGTGTTTCTGTACCCTTGTCCTGCCTGGAAGGCATAGGCGCAGGGACAGAGGCCAAGGGCCTGGGCTTAGGGAAGCCTAACGTAGTATGGTTTTTGGTGGCATTGACTGATGCGTCTCCTTCCCTTTTGGTATTTGGTGGTGATTGATGGTGATGGCTAGAAGCTTGCCCCTACGTAAAAGGAGCAGCCGGTTGTTTTGGTACCCTAAGGATAAAAGGTGCCCTAGGGGTAGACGCGGACATGGCCATGACTTTACTGTTAGCGCGAGGCTGAGTTAAAGCTGGAGAGGATGCTTGGATAACAAAGGGTGGCCTTGGGACACCGCTAGCTGCCGATGAAGAGTTTTCCCTTGGGGTTGATGTAGTAGGTACGCGTAAAACGAAGGGCTATTTAGGCGGTACCTTTCCTTCACCGTCCGTACTTACCATGTTGATTGTGTACGGTGTGTTATTTGCGTTTAACGGGTCCTTGTACACATGCAATGGCTGGTTTTCAGGATGTGTTGGATTATTGCCGTCTAGTTTTAGAGAACCATCATCAATCATGCGTTGAATGTCGTCTTTCAATGCCCAGCAGTAATCAGTGTCATGACCGCACAACTGGTGGTAGTCACAAAAAAGATCCAGCCTAAAAGACCTCAGAACTGGTGGTTCATTAGGTAAGGTTAAAGAAGGGTTCTTCAGTAATTCACAATGATGCCTGTGACGCTGGAGAGCTTCTTTAGATACCTTCTTATTCTGAATGTATCCGGCCCCTAACAGTTGTTTCAACAGTTCCAAATGTTTTACAGGCAGGGCTGTATATTTTGAGCGATCTTTACGCTCAAAGTTTGTCTTTGGCTGGGGGGGCTTTTCGGGGGCAGGTGTGTCCTGGCTGGTGCTAGTTGCGCTACTTGTAGTCTCGGGGGACGCTGCAGGTGCCTTCTTGTTCTTATTTTTAGTGCCCTCAGCTAGCGTAGCTACCGTCGTTGTTTTTGCTTTACCTTTTTCCTTACCCTTATTGTTAGCATTTTTATAGGCTACATATGCCGGGTCTTTGCTAGCCTCTGCAGCATCCTAGATGCTCCTAGTTTGGGCAAAAGCTTGACTCAAGGTGCTAGGGGCAAGGTAATACAACTTAGACTTGATGAAGTCGTTAACCGCTCCTTTGAAGATAGCCAGCAAGTGGGCTTCCACGATAGGCTCACGGATTTCGTTCAGAGTGGTGCTCCATTGTTGTATAAACCTTTGGACCAGCTCGAATGGGTCTTGTTTCACCCCCATGAGTTGCTCTAATGTGACCTCCGATTTTAAATTGTACTTAGAACGAGTCACAAATTGTGTTAGAAATTCTTCCAAGGTTGAGATGAAAGAATGAGGGAGGGCTCGATACCAGTCCAAAGCCTTACCTGCTAGAGACATTGCAAAGACACATATAATAGTATGTGGCCACTGTTGCAACAACAAGGATTCATACCTAAAGGTGACCAGGTGGGCGTTGGGATCACCTTCCCCGTTATATTTGGTAAAATGCAGTAGAGACATCCTTGGGGGCAACGACAGCATAGGAATTGCTGGACTGATGGGATCATCCTGATAGAAATCCATGATCTTTATGGTATCAGAACCAGTAGCTTTAAGATGTTTGACTTTCTCAGTAAGGGTCTGAATAAGTAAGAAGGCTTGGTCTAGACTTGGTGATGAAGAAGTCTGTGCAGGAGGAGCTGGGGGTTGGACAGGAAGAGTTGTGCCGAGAAATGGGAACGTAGTGATGGCTTGGCTAATAGGTGGTGCAGCAGGGACTATCCCCATGGATGGAGCTACCTGTGGAAACCATCACCCACCAGGCTGAGCAGAGGGATTGGTTGTCGCCGGGTGCGTAGGAAGATTGTAAGGGTGTTGTGGGACTTGCGTGGTGGGTGTGGCTAAGGGTTGCGCACCGTATAACGTGGATTTATTATGTGAGACGGGCGGGATCCACTAACTAGCCATGGGTTGTTGAATGGATTGCTGTGATTGAACTATGGGTTGCCTTACAGGGGGCGGCAATGCAAAGGTTTGCACTGGATTTTGTGCCAGGCGGGTTGTAGGCATGGCATGAGGTTGCACTTGGGGGATGTAATAGGGTGTGGTCGACGTAGGTACCACCGACGGAATACTCATTACACGTGGTGATGAGACTACCCCCATTTTGTTTAGGGATGGTACTTGCACCTACAGGACTGATGAATGCGTAGTGGCCTGCGGGATGACAAGGATGTGAATTTGAGCGGCCATGGCTGGATTAAGGTGGGCGGCTTCTCCTGCGAGAGGAAACAGGGGATTTATGTACATATGGGGACTAAGAGTGTGGTATAAATGTTCAGACTGGGCTGCGAATTCATCGTCCTCTTCCTCCCCATTCTGAGGTTCTAGCATGGATCGCGTAGCCTGACTCTTAGCCATAACTAGTTGGGTCAGGATTTCATGGTAATGCTCAGTTAGGGAAATAATGTCATAAGTGGTGGGGGTAAAATCTTGACCCCCTCTGTGGACCAGCTCAAAATTTTGCTTCTCTTCGATCTCGGCTCGGCTAAGAGCAAGCTTTTCCTAGATCTTGACGCAAATGAAATTATATTCTTTAGGAGTCATGAGGGTGAATACAGGATATTTGCCCTATAATCTCAACGAACAGCACGACGGTCCCTGAGGTCCTATAATGCCAGAAGCTGGCCTGGGGGCGGTGATGGGATTCATAGACATGGCACCCGAATCGGTTGTCATCATGGCAGTTGTGGTTGCGTATGCAGAATCCATTGGTTGGGTAGATTAAGGACGATAAGTGACTGGATCTAAAAGGCAATGGATAAAGAAGATCACAATTAGGCTTTTTACCCTGTAGGATTCCAAAGGAATCGTTACTATGACCGATCTACACCACACGATTTTTCGTAAACTTCCCTAGAGGTATTACGTTTACATTTTAGAGACGCGGGTACGGATCGCTTACTGGCTACCCGCAAAAATACGAATCGGAGCCTAACCCTCCTTCTAGCGCCAGAAAACTGTAACGATGGAAAATGTCGGTAGTTGAAAAATACCAAACGAAGATCTGTGTACACAGTCTTAACCATGGATCCGTGCGAGGGCCGTGCTGGAGAAAATGAATCCGCAGTGCCCTGAACGGTCTTGTCGATCAGACAGGGACTTACAATCAGTAAATTGATGAATATTGTAGATATTCCGTGGAATAATCTGATTCGATGAATCACAAAAGGAGAAGAAAACGATGGAGATAAATTGCAATAATGACAATGTTATCACGACAAGGAGGATCGAGTTTAAGAAAAATGCACAATCCCAAGATCTGCGCTTTGACCCAAAAGCTGAGTATATTGTATACAAAGTTCCAATTGAAAAGCTCCACTTATCTTGTGCGAAGCATACATAAAATAACAAGAAAAATGTTCAACAAGGAGTACGGAATGGAGTTCGATCTACCTCGTAAGCCAGAGATGGGGTGCAAGGAAGGTCAAGCTCTGACATCTATTGATCAACTATTTCTGATCAATAAACTTTGCAAACCGCACTAGATGATCTTTCAATCTCTGATTTGCTCTTTTGCCTTGGGTAATCTCTGCTCAAAACTGCCAGTGATCGCCAATGGGGAGAGCTGTATTTTCGCCAAAGGACTAATTGCTCCTGCTGCCACTGCTCGAGCAAAATGTCTTCTGTCTCTGTTGAAAGATGATGCTGCCAAAAATTTTAAGATCCCTTTTTTCTTCGTCAACTAGAGTATTTATAAGCTCGACAACATGCGGAGAAGGCATGACCTTGATGACACGTGTCTCGAACCTGAAAAATGCTGTTGACTTGGTAAACTTTATGTTGAAGGTGGTCATGTCGCGTCATGTTTTGGGAAGGGAGGCAAGGTACGCTGTTGACCACTTCTGCTAAAGATGCTTCATGATTACGCACAATACGCTCATCAGCGTATTGTGTGTGTGGATAATAGGTGCATGTCTGGTGAGCTGCATTATGCTCGTTCGTGCTATATTGCGTGGCAGAGCGTAATAAAACATGAAAATGGTTGACCCAAGCTGTTTTACACTCCTTTACGTTGCAAAGCGTAATAGAGCGTAAGATGGTCAACTTTACAATAAATTTACGCTTGCCTGCGCTGTGTAGCGTAATGAGCGTAAATCAACCAATCTGAGAAAAGGGAGGAGTCAATCTGCTGTGCTTCTTTTGACTCTGACTTTGCTTTTCTTGAAGCTCGTTACAATGCTCTACGTAATGGAGCATAAACTTGGTCTTGAACAAAAGACTTAGTAGAATATGTGACAAGTCTTAAACTTTAAACTTCATCAAAATTTCCGAAGTAAGTCACTTTCTGCTATCGGGCTACGATAAACAAAGTTACGCTGAGTGACACTATGCTATGTTGCATAATGTAGCGTAAAGAAAGAAAACATAGTAAGATTGAAATCTATAAGGAACTTGGGGACTTGATACTGCACGCCTCTTTACCCTGCTCTATCTTCTGGATTTCTGTCTTGAACCTTTGCCCGAATCGTGAATCTTCGCCTGAGGCCGATTCGTGATTTCTATGGTGTTTCACCCTCATCCACCAGACTAATTGTTTGAGCCACCTCATTAAGATGACTCATGGCTAGTCTATATAAAGATGGGTCCCCACCACTCATGCCTGCTCTTTGTTCTTGTTCACTTAAGAGCCATTCTTTGTATTTGCGTAACCATTGGGTAGTTGTAGTGATGTCTGACACTATTGTTTGAGTGGTAGGTGGTGGTGATCACTACTCCACTTCTTGAATTATAGTTGCAAACATTTTATTCTTCATCATTTCCACCTAGTTGGCAGCTAGAATAGTTCTAACATCGTCGTTGATGTAATGGACTATCCCTCCCCTTTGACAAAGTTTTCTAATGAGGCATGGGAAAGGGAGTGTCTTCCTTCCGCATTCATTTTCTTTAAAGCACTTCTTCATCTCTAGATAGATTAGTTCAGGAAGGTTAATTAGGAATCTCCCATTTAGAGTAGCACATGATCAAGTAGAGAAGGTAGTGATTTTTCTTGGTCTCACCGTGGGATTAAGGTGGAAGGCCGCAATCTTATAATGGATCCTCTCTACTAGTGTAAGTGCACCAAACTCCTTGTAGTCAACACCATAACACTATCGCACCCATTTTTTTCTTGATACTCAGATCCACCTACATTGGGATCTCAGTAAGGTTCATCCTTGTTTTAGGTAACCCAAGTGCTGTAGCAATGGCCTATGCCAAGTAGGACACTGAGATGTCCTTAATCTTTACTATTGCTCTAGGTTGCCTATTATTCTAGAACAAAAATGTCTCTCCCATGTACCACTCCCCAGGGGAAGTGATGATTGGCCACATGGGAGAGGCCTTTAGCTGGTCGTACACTTCTGTTGGTGTATGCTCGTAAGAAAGGATCAAAGTTTAACTCCTGAAGCATCGATTTTTGGACCTCCTTTGATTTGAATTAATTTAGGTAGGCCTCTATTAAGGTCACCTTGAGGTTTGTTGGTAGCGTAGATGCATCATCTTAATGGAAGTGTTCTATTGCTAGTGTTGCTGGTTCTGGAATCTATTTGATAAATTCCACTTTTACCTCCTCCTTAAGAGGACCTATGGCATGGGTTGTGAGTAGTTCTTCTTGTTGGGGCTATTCTTGGCCTCTTCCTATTCTAAGCTGGTTTTCCCTTAGTTGGGATAGTATTGCTTCCTATGTGTGCTTTCCTTTTGGTGCCATCTGCAATTACAATACATCAATGAATTAGTAGATGTAATGTGTAACTTTAAAGTTTTTGAATAAATTTTCTCATTAGTTAGTTTCACTTTGGCTGAGGTTGGACCATGGAAAATTGCTTATTTTATTAATTATTTATTATAATTATCACTAAAGCTTGTTGGAAAGGTTTAACTTTTGTAATTTAGTGTTTAATAGTTGATTTTTACTTAAACCTTTGTTGTAATTTAGTCATGTTATTTTGAAGATCAAAGACATTCAGAAGCAATTGCTTGATCCCCACCAATTGGTCCAACAATTCCTTATGCTACGCTACACTTATTCTAGCACTTATAGTTCTCATGGACATCTACGCATCTTTGAGTATAGTGATGTCTAGTGCAGATGTCATCAGTGCATTAAGCATTTTGGAAATCTTGTCAATGACCACTTCTATTATTTTCTGTCCCTTGTGCTACATCACCAAAACAATTGCCCCTTCACCCTCCTCCAAGCGCACTGAGAAGGTTGTAGCATTTCCAGAAATTTTTGGGAGTGGCTATTGTTCTGTGAGACATACTATGACCTCTCTAGCACTCGAATTCAATCTCATTAGTAGTTGCATTCTTTGGGCTGAGAAAATGGTTTTGCCCCCATTTATCAGATTGATTTTTTGAGCTACCTCGTTAAGGTGACTCATGGCTAGTCTATATACAAATGGCTCCCCACCACTCATGCTTACTCTTTGTTCTTATTCACTTAAGAGTCATTCTTTGTATTTGTGTAACCATTGGGTAATTGTAGTGATGTCTGGCACTATCGTATGAGTGGTAGGTGGTGGTGGTCATTGCTTCTCTTCTTGAATTGTAGTTGTCAGCATTTTATTCTTTATCATTTCCACCCAATTGGTAGCTAGAATAGTTCTAACATCATTGTTGGTGTAATGGACTATCCCTCCCCTTTGACAATTTTTTCTAATGAGGCATGGAAAAGGAAGTGCCTTCCTTATGCATTCATTTTCTTTAAAGTACTTCTTCATCTCTAGATAGATTAGTTATGGAAGGTTGATCAAGAATCTCCCATTTAGAGTAGCACATGCTTGGGGAGAGAAGACAATGATTTTGCTTAATCTCACTGTGGGATTAAGGTGGAAAGCCACAATCTTATAATGGATCATCTCTACTAGTGTAAGTATACTAAACTCCTTGCAGTCAACACCATAACACTATTGCACCCATTCTTTCTTGATACTTAGATCTACCTGCATTGAGATCTCAGTAAGGTTCATCCCTATTTTAAACAACCCAAGTGTTATAACAATGGCCTATGTTAAGTAGGACACTGAGATGTCCTTGATCTTTACTATTGCTCTAGGTTGCCTATTATTCTAGAACAAAAATGTCTCTCCCATATACCATTGCCTAGTGGAAGTGATGATTGGCCACATGGGAGAGGCCTTTAGCTGGTCCTACACTTATGTTGGTGCATGCTCCTAGGAAAGGATCAAAATTTAACTCATGAAGCATCTATTTCTAGACCTCCTTTGATTTGAATTGATTTAGGCAGGCCTCTGTTATGGTCACCTCAAGGTTTTTTGGTTGTGTAGATGCATCATCTTAATGAGAGTGTTCTATTGCTAGTGTTGCTAGTTCTAGAATCTATTTGATAAATTCCACTTTTGCCTTCTCCTTAAGAGGACCTATGGCATGGGTTGCGAGAAGTTCTTCTTGTTGGGTCTATTCTTGGCCTCTTCCTATTCTAAGCTGGTTTTCCCTTGGTTGGGATGGTCCTACTTCCTATGTGTGATTTCCTTTTGGTGCCATCTATAGTTAGAATACATCAATGAATTAGTAGATGTAAAGTGTAACTTTAAAGTTTTTGAATACCTTTTCTCGTTAGTTAGTTACAATTTGGCTAAGGTTGGACCATGGTAGATTGCTTATTTTATTAATTATTTGATATAATTATCACTAGAGCTTGTTGGAAAGGTATAACTCTTGTAATTTAGTGTTTAATAGTTGATTTTTAGTTAAACCTTTGTGGGAGTTAGAAAAAAGCATGAAAACATTTTTGTCAAAAATGGTATATTTGTGGCCCCGATGACAAAGAGCTTACCTTTGGTAGTGACAGGGTCAAGAAACAAAGTGATTTGGATAAACAGTTTGTGAGTTATGGGTTCTAGAATGTTCTGGGCTCTAAAAAATTGAAAAACTCCTTTGGCGTTTGTGAGAAAATGTAAAATTTTCTAATTATGGTTGCACCTATTTATACTATTTTTCTACCACATCGACGGGTCCCTGTATATGAGGCCCATCGGCCAAAATTTTCAAACATCAATATCTTAAAAAATATAATAAATTTTTTAATGAAATTAGAATCCCAAAAATATCAAGAATATGATAAAATCATTAAAAAGGATATTTGAAAGCTCAAAAATTAAAAATGTTGATGGAGAACATATTTAATGAATAAAATATGTAAATAAGCACATGTTCTATTGTGGAAGATGGGTGTACGAAAGATTCCGGTTGTAAGAATGCCTAGGGATAAGGTACTTAATGAACCTGACCAAGGGATATGTAAGTGGATCCTCCCTATAGTAGGCACATGCCTTTTATTTGTCCTTGAACAACCTCAACCTAAGGAGTCTGTGGGCCCTAGAGGTGACTAATGGTTGACAGAAGTTAAGGACCAAAACTCAAAAGATTCTACCTAAGAATTTAAATATGTCAAACCAAGACATGGAATCAAGAACATGGACACCGACAATGAGGTGAGTTATGGATAGCATGAATAGATGATGGAGAAGGTGGAATGGAATTCCAAACTAAGGTTGTAAGAAGTACTTTGTGGAGTTTATGTTTAAATTGATCAATGAAGATCCATCCTTAGTCTAGACCAAAGCCAACCTTGTTCAATGACTTCACATTTCCACTCCAAGACTAATCCATCCTCTCCCCCATCACCTTGCCCACCCCTACATTGCATCCCCCTTCCCCCTGGTTGCTTCCACAAAACAACCACCATTCCATAAAAATAAAAAAAGAGAAGTAGAAAGTGAGAGAGGACTTTAGTTAGAGGGAACCTTCAAGCATTGGTACATGTCTTTCTAGTTCCATAACTAGTGCTTGTAGCCTATTTATTTGTCTAAGGGGTGTGCTTTGAATTCTCATCATGTTTTTTTTTGAATCTGGATGCGAACCACACCATGCAAATAATTTATTTGACTTCCTATTTAGTGGTTAGAATGGAACGATAAGAAGTCTATGAAAAATACTAAAGCACTCAAGTAAGTAGAAAAGTATAAAGAGTATTGAGTTTCCTTGAAGTCACATCCTATTCAAGCCTTTGAATCCTTCCCAATTTCAAAAACTACTAAGGTCATAAAGCTATTAAAAGTTGATTTAATGAAAGGGATCTCAAACTTCCAGAATAAGGAAAATTATAGAGTTTGTGGATGGGTAGATATCATGAACTCACTACCTGTTCCATGAAAAAGAAACCATGACTAAGCCATTGGTTCAAAAATTTAGAAATAGAAATCAAATAGGAGAAAATCAAACATTAAGTACAAACCACCCTTAATAGCAACTATAGCACCATTGTGTCCTATTAGCAATAAAGCACTTTTATTAGCAAAAATTTGAAAAGCACACTTAAAAAAAACAAAACAAAACAAAGTACGAAACAAAGTATTCAATAAAGATTCAAATGTACTAACGATCGTGTAAAACAAAAAATGGTGTAAAATGAAAAATTTTAAAAATCAATAAGTTGTAAAAGAAATAAATTACAAAATCAAAAACATGGAGAAAAAAAAATAGAAAAATTGAGGAGCCATCTCCCCCATGACTAAGTTAGAAGGAGGAGATTTGAAAAATTAAACATGGTTGTCCATTTGTCGAGGTAGTTATTGCATTAAATTGTCTTGGTTCTAGGAAAAGCTTTACTTATTAGATGTTGACCAACTATTTTTTATTTATCCTTTTACGTTTATATATGGTCATGGCCCCAGAAGGAAAAGTTTCAGCAATTATATAAGGTCCTTCCCACATGTTTGAAATTTTTCTTTTTGAGGTACATGTGTGGGATTATAGTAAAGAACCTTATCTCCTGGTTAGAATTTCACTTTCTGTATTCTTTGGTCATGTCATTGCTTGTTGAATGCCTTGTGCACTTCATTCAAAGATAGGACCACTAGTTGATTTTCATCTAGTACATTCAAGTTGATCAATCTTTCTTTTTGTACTAGGCTTAGGTCAAGATTTAGATCACAAGTTGTTGAGAGTGTACGAAGTTCAGATTGAATTGAGAGTGTTGGAAGTTTTCCATACACTAGCTTGTAGGGAGTGTAGTCAATAGGAAGTTTCCATGTTGAGCAGTAGGCCGATATGGCATCATTGAGTTTTGTGCTCCAATCTCTCCTATATTTGCTTATGGTTCTTATTAGGATCTTTGTGACCTCCTAGTTAGTTACCTCTGCTTAACCATTGGCTTGGTGGTGATAGGATATTGTTAATTTATGTTTAAACCCCAAGAATTGCATTAACTTTCTAAAAGTTGTATCTTTAAAATGGGTTCCATTATCAAAAATTAGTGCATGTGGCATCCCAAACCTATTTACAATATGTTGTTGTACAAATCTAGTAGTAGTGGATGATATACAATCGATGACGACTACTGCTTATGCCCATTTGGTGTAGTAGCCAACTACTACCATGATATATGCTTTTCTATTGGACATGGTTGTGATGGAACACATGAAGTTAATGCCTCATATGTCAAAGGGCTCCAATGGTTCAATCCATTATTGAGGACCCTCCATTCATACAATCATCCCACCATCTCATTGACAAAATTCACAAGATCAAACAATTTAGTGGAAATCCCTGAAGATTGTAGGCTAGTAGTATCCTACCATTAAGATTTTTATGGTTGTGTGTCTTCCTACATAGTAGGCTCCACAAGGGCCTTCGTGAGCATCTTGAAGAATACATAGCTAATCTACATTAGGGATACACCAATGAACTAGGCCATTAGCACATACCTTATAATGGTGTTCGTTGATTTCCATGAAGTAATTTTTCCTATAAAGAAATTATTGCTTCTTCCTAAAGTCTAGATCTTGTGGCATCTCCTGAGTGAGAAGGTAAGTGAGGATGCCATCATACCATTTTGTTTTTGTGGGTACTTGGTCATTTATTACTCTTGTAAAGAGGAGTTCATCTAGAAATTCATCAAAAAGTGGATTCTCCTCCTCTTTGTTATCCCATCTTAATTGAGAGAGGTTGTCAATGCCCACATTCCCAACCCCTTTTTGATATACCATCTTGAGATCAAATTACTGCAAGATCATGAGCCACTGTATGATACGAGGGCTCATCATTGGCTTGTTCATTAGGAAGTAGATGGGACTGTGATCTATGTGCAAAAATACTTTATAGCCAAGCACATAGTGCCTGAACTTATCAAGAATACACACAAATTCCATTAGTTCTTTTTCAGTTGTGGTGTAATTCAATTGTACACCCAAAATTCTTTGACTCACGTAGTGGATGTGGTATGAATGTTTCTTATCATCCAACTATGTAAGCACAACTCCCATGGCATAATTAGATGCATTTATCATTATATGAAATGGTATGAACTAGTTTGGTGCCTGTAGAATTTAAGTTTCTATGAGTTTCTCTTTTAGTAGTTGGAATGCATGTTTGCACTCCTGGGTCCAAATTAATGGAGCATCTTTCATCATCAACTTGACCAATGGCTTTGCGATCTTATAGAAATTCTCTATCAATTGCTGGTAGTAGCTAGTATGTCCAAGCAATGACCCCTATTTTCTCCAGGTCTACCTCAATCCCTTCTTATGAAATTCAGTACCCCAACACAATGCCTTCTTGGACTATGAGATGACTCTTTTGCCAATTAAGCATAAAGTTACTCTATTTCCTTTTTGATGATCTGCTTCAATTTGGGGTTCAGCTGCCTCTGTGGCTACCTTCTTGGCTTCATGATCAGGTTGGTGTAAATGTGATGTTGGCATATCCTTGGATCGATTCTAGTTAGCTCGGGATATGACCAAGAAGTGATTGTTGGCCATTTGTTAACCACCTTTAATAGATTTTCTTTTTGTTCAAGAGAAAATTTGACATTGATTATGATCAACTTACCATTATTTAAGAATGCATATTTCATGCCGGTTGGTAGAGTTTTCAACTCTATGGGCTCCTACTTGAAGTTATTGGGGATTTCCAACTCTCCTCAATAGATATCATTATCTTCATCACTAAAGAGTTGGTGATGAACTTGCTCAAGTTCATCCATGCTTTCAACATAAGCACATGTTAGGTTCTTAGTTGGTTCCATGCATAATATGCTACTTTCTAAGTCAGTTGTCAACCACTGGGTACGCTCTTATTTTGTGGCTGTTGCATACAAACACCTTCGAATATCTATTTCTTATGCACATTGATTACCTGCTTTAATGTATGTACTTTTGATGGATCAAATCTTTTGCATGAAATTGCACCCATTATCATTGTACATGATGCATGGAATATGCTTCTTCTCTAGCCTTCCAAATTCATTTTCCTTGGATATTTCTAAGGATAAGTCCCTTATGCCCATACATGCATTAACCATGCTTAACCAAGATCTTCCCATAATGATGGGGAAGTCACCTTTGCAGTTTTTGACCTTGATCACCAAAAAATCGGTAGGGTAGGACCACCCACTAATTGTGATCACAATGTTCTTCACTAATCCCAAGGAAACCGTGATTGATTGGTCTACCAATTCTAAACAGATATTGCTCTTCTTGAGAGGTGGTAGGTTCTAGGATTTGTACATGTCATGGAAGATGAAGTTGACATCAGAACCAGAATCAAGAAGAGCCTTGCATGGCTCATGTCTAGTGATTTGTAAGTAAATGAGAGGACTTCCTGGACTAGATCTTTTCATGAGAAGATTTCCACCCTTGACCCAATCAGAAATAACATGAGTTAGCATGATAGTGCAGATCTAAGGTGGCACTTGGTTTGAAGGGCACTCGAAGGTATTTGATGTAGAGGTTGAAGGTGTTGGGGATGCAGAGCAAATAACCATATTAGGTTGTGAGTGTTTGGGAGGACTATTAAGTTAAAAAAAGTTTATTTCCTGGATTGATTATCTAAATCACTCAGCCAAAAAACCAATTATGAATGTACATCCCTCATAGCATTTCGTTACTATGGATGTGTAGGAATTTCTCCCTACATGGAGGGAGCAAGAGGTAGCTTGGTTAAGGTTGGAGGAATGTGTATAGAAAGATGTGGAGGATGGTATGGATATGGGTTCTCTTCTTGAGTAGATGGTTAATGTGCTCAGTGGTACTCTGGGGGGTAATAATGATGTTGAAATGTGGTGTGGCTTGTAGAACTTATTGGAGAAGTGGGTTGCTAAACATAATACCCATATGGATTTGGTTTCTTGTAAGGGTACTACTACATTGACGATGGCATTTCCCACAATTGTGGTTGGTGCCACTATTGGTATTATTCATATGGTTGTGGTGGAGCTCCACTTGGGTAGTAAGCCTATTGTTGTTAGGGGAATTACCTTGGATTACCTTGAGGATAAGGTAAGAGTTTGGATGCTTGCCTCTATGTAAGTTGAGGATTCAATGTATACACCCTAGACTCTTGTAAGTGTGAAACCATAGAGCAACACCCTTTTGGATGTTTGTATTGATAGATGTCACAACCAGTATCATCTTTAGAGTCTATCTCCATAACTTCTTTTACTACAACAACTTTGCCCTTACCTTTTTGATAGACATTTTCAGCTTCTTTTCACCTCTTGTGGTTATGATCATTATTTTTTTCTTTGGATTCTTTAGCAAGATTCATAACAGTTTGGAATTTTTCATCCAAAGAGTCCCATAATTTTTCAAACTTTGCGGAAACATCAAAAATAAATTTTTGGATGGGCAAGGTTTTTTGATTCACCACTTCATCAAGTGATGACTTCTCCTTGTCACAAAATTGGACCTCTCATTTCCTGATGGAAGGATCCCTATTATACTCTTTTGCACTTTTCCTTTTTCGCAACTCCCCTTCTTCTTTTGCTACCTTCTCTATAAGCCTTTAGATTTAATGAGCCCTTAATTCAGACAGTCTCCCTTGGGCATAAACCCCAAGAGTTCTTCTAGTTTTTTCTCTAAGCCCATTTATGATATGGCAAAGCTATTTCCTTTGAGAATAACCATGATCAGGGCATCAGTGTAAGAGTGAATAGTATCTACCAATGTTGACATCCAAGGATTCATGTTTTCCTTATTTTCAACCTTGGATTTTCCTTCTTAGGTTAGAAACTCTAGGGTATGTCTGGTACTTCTCATTGAATAGCTCTAACATTATACTCCATCGACGAATGGATTCTAGCTCTAAGGACTAGTACCAGTGANAGTCCTCGACTTCTTGTGCAAATTCCTAATCCTTGTATGCTTTTTCTGTTTACGCTATGTCACGCAACGTAGCGTAATGGCGCTTAGTGTGATTTTTCTTAAACATAGTCCGACATCAGAAGGATAGTTGCTTCGGCATAGGGAGAAGCTTAAGCAACATGATATGTGACTTCTTGTGTATTTTGCTAAGTCTTTTGTTCAAGGCCAGGTTTACGCTCTGTTACGCACGGCAGTGTAATAAGCTCTAGAACAGTCAAAGGAAAAGTCTAAGAAAACGCGACTGCTTATCATACGCTCATAACGCAATGCAGCGTGTCACAGCGTATTGTGTCGCAAAGCTAAACATTGTTTACGCTTCACTACTTGCAGCTGCGTAAGCGAGCGTAAAATAGCTTGAATCCATTGTTTCCATGTTACGTTACGCTCATACATGCAACACAACATGAATGAGCATAATATAACTCAAAGACAGTTGAGACATGCCCGACGTGCACCTCCTCTTCACACGCACAATACGCGAACGAGCGTATTGTTCGTAGTCATGAGGTTTGACGCAAAAATGGTCAAACCAATAGTGCCCGAAACACTTGGGAGACACGTCATCAGGGTTGCGCTTTTTCCACAGGGCGTCGTAGCCTATAAATACCCCAGTTGACAAAGATATAAGGGTTGGCAAATCAGAGAAGCAAAGGCATTTTTCTGAGCACCGGAGCACTTATCACTTTTGAGCAGAGATACAGAGAGCAGCGCTTTGGCAATTGTTGACAGCATCACCTTACAGTAGAAACAAAGCACAGTTCGCTTTGAGCACCGGCGACAGGAGTAATCGTTCTACTGGGAAGACTGTATTGGTTAGAAATAGTTGATTGGTAGACGTCAGAGCTTGACCTTCCTTGCATCTCGGCTTTAGCCCACGAGGTAGATCGGACTTCTGTTTGGACCATTTTCTTGTTGTTTTGTGCTTGCTTCACATCCAGTAATCGGGGATTCCCCAGTGTAACGAGATATACAAAATATACATTTTTCAAGTCAAAGCATAGATCTTGAAACTACGTGTTTCTCTTATGTCAGCCTCCTCTTATCGTGTTTAACGTTATCATCGTTGCAATTCATCTACATCGTTTTCCCCTCGTTTTACGATTCCTCGAATCAGATCGTTTTCACGAGATATTCATCGATTTACTGATTAGTAAGTCCTTGTCTGATTGACAAGACCATTCAGGGCACCGCGGATTTGTTTTTCTAGCATAGCCCTTGCACAGATCCGTGGTTAAAACTGTGTACACGGGATTCGTTCGGTATTTTCCAGCTGCCGACGTTTTCCGTTGTTACAGTTTTCTGGCACTAGAAGGAGGGCCTTCAGGCTTCGATCCGAATATTTTGGGTAGCCCTGGTAGCGATCCATACCTTAAACCGTAGACATAATACCTCTAGGGAAGTCTACGGCCAATTGCGTGGTATAGATCGGTCGCAAGGACGATTTCTTTGAAATCCTACAAGGTAGAAAGCCTATTTGTGCTTTTTTGGCCAGCCTTCTCTTAGATCCGATTACCAGTTATTGTTAACTTCATTGATCAATGGATTTCTTGTACAGAACCACAACTACCATGGTCCCTACCGATCTAGGCGCTGCGTCTATGAACCCTATTGCAGTCACAAGACCAGCTCCTGGCGCAACAGGATCTCAGGGGCCATTGCGCCATTCATTGAGGCTTCAGGGAAAAGAGCCCATCTTCATGGTTATAACCCCTGAAGAATACAACTTGATATGCGTTAAGATCCAAGCGAAGCTGGCTCTCAGCTGGGCCGAACTCAAAGCAAAATGAAACTTTGAGGTGGTCCACCGAGGGGGCCAGGATTTCAAGCCAACAGCTTACAACATCATTCCCTTGACCGAACAGCAACATGAACTCATTACATAGTTGGTCATGGCCAAGGGCCAGGCTTCACAAGCTGTGGTGGAGCCCCAGCATGGGGAGGAGGAAGAGGATGAATTAGCAGCCCAGTCGGAACATTCGTTCCATACTTTGAGCCCCCAAATGTATATAAATCCCTTGTTTCATTTCAATGGAGAAGCCGCATCTCTTGACCCAGCCATGACCGCGCAGATACATTTACCTGCCATGCCGCAGGCCACCGCGCAACCGTCTGGGCCGCAAGCACAAATACCACATAATAACACGGGGGCGGCTTCGTCACCGCGGGTTCTCCGCATTCTGGCGGTGGTTCCCACGACCACCGCGCCCCACTTCATTTCGCAGATTTTACCACCTCCACCCCCTCCAACTCAACAGATCACCGCAGCCACTCAGCCACAAACTTACGCCCAACAACCTACCGCAGGTCAGTGGGCCAACTCGGTGGCGCAACATACTCAGTCTGTGGTGTATGGCATGCAACCCCCGGTTGCAGCTGCAACATATGTTCCACAAACGGTGCCATAGTATCCTCATCCTTATCTCGTGCAGCAGGCAGCAGCTAACCCCTCTGCGCAAGCCAGCGGGTGGTGGTCTTCATAGGCTCCCTTGCCTGCTGGGATCCCCACCCCACAAGCAGCCAGTCAAATCATCCCATCATTTCTGTTCTCTCACGCCGCCCTCCCAGTCCAACCTCCTGTGCCTTCTACACAGACACCTCCATTAACAGGCTTGGACCAAGCTTTGCAACTGATACAGACTCTCACCGAAGAGGTTTGACGCCTCAAAGCTACTGGTTCTGACACTGTTCAGATCATGGACTTTTATCAAGATGATCCCATTAGTCCAGCAGTTCCTATGCTATCGTTGCCTCCGGGGATGTCCTTGCCTCATTTCACCAAGTATAATGGGGAGGGAGATCCCAACGTGCACTTGGTCATGTTTAGATTTGAGTCCTTGTTGTTGCAACAGTGGCCACACACCATCATCCGGGTCTTTGCGATGTCTTTAATAGGGAAAGCTTTGGATTGGTACCAAGCCCTCCCATGCTCTTCCATCTCAACCCTGGAAGAATTGGTGACCCAATTTGTGACCCACTTCAAATACAATTTAAAACTGGAAGTCACATTGGATCAGCTCATGGGGGTGAAACAAGACCCGCTCGAACCCGTCGAAAAGTTTATACAGCGCTGGAACGCTACCTTGAATGAGATCCATGAGCCGATCGCGGACTCACATATGCTGTCGATATTCAAGGGAGCAGTCAATGACTTCATTAAGTCAAAGTTGTACTACCTTTCCCCCAATTCTCTACATCAGGCCTTCGCTCAAGTTAGAAGCATCCAAGATGCTGCGGAGGCCAGCAAAGACCCGGTGTATGTTGCCTATAGGAATGCACATAACAAGAACAAAGCAAAGGCAAAGCAGCGACAGCGACAGTAGCTGCAATGACTGAAAGTACAAAGACTAAGAACAAGAAGGCACCCACCGCACCTCCTGAAACCACGACTAGTGCCGGCATCAGTCAGGACACGGCGACTCCTGAAAAGGTCCCCCAGCCTAGGCCAAACTTCGAGCGTAAGGATCGCTCAAAGTACACGACATTACCTGTAAAGCATTCTGAACTACTGAAACAACTGTTAGGGGTAGGGGACATTCAACCTAAGAAGGTGTCCGAGGAGGCTCTAAAGCGTCACAAACATCATTGTGAACTACTGAAGAACCCTTCTCTAGCCTTACCTAACAAACCACCAATTCCAAGATCTTTCAGGGTGGACCATTTCTGTGACTACCACCAGCTGTGTGGTCACGATATGGATTACTGTTGGGCGTTGAAAGACGACATTCAACGTATACTGGACGATGGTTCACTCAAGTTAGATAGCAGCAACCTGATGCATCCAGAAAACCAAACATTGCATGTGTATAAGGACCCGTTGAACGCAAATGATGATCCTTATACAATCACTATGGTAAGTACGGACAGTGAGAGGAGGGAACCACCAAAACAGCCTTTTGTTTTGCGTGTCCTTGTCAACTCACAAAGGGGGCCAACCATTTCACCGGTACCCAGTGGGGTCTCGAGGTCGCCCTTCATTATACGGGTGCCTTCTCAGATACACTCTCAGTCGTGCAGCAGCAGTCAAGCCATGGCCTCATCTGCGCCCACGCCCAAGGCGCCCTTCATTATTAGGGTGCCAAAACCACAGGCTGCTCTTCTTACGTAGGGGTAGACCTCCAACCAAAAGCATCAACCCTCACCTTCCAAACAAAAGGGAGAGGATACATTAGTTAACACAACGAAAGACCACTCTACACTCGGCTTCCCTAAGCCTAGGCCCCTGGCCTCTGTACCTTCACCTGCACCTCAGGGGTAGGATAAATGTGCGGAAACGCAACCGCCTTCTCTTGGCAAGAAAAAGAGCAACCCTCCAACTAACACCGTTCCACCTCGGGAGATCCGTCTCTTGGGTCGAATGGAAGAAGACAAGGGGGAAAAATAACCTAGTTGGGAGAAGGACCTCCTCGACGCATTTACGCAAGTTAAAAAGGCTCTCAAACAAAAGAACACAACGCTGAGCCTTTACGACCTGCTTATGACATTGCGAGAACACTGTGAGGCTATGGTTTGCATGCTGACATCCATATCAATGGATGAAATCCTGCCAGTGAAATAGGAAGTGATACATGCTGTCATGTTTCCTTCCGAAGCTGAGCAACCTACACCTTCCTCATTGACCTTCCATGACGGGTCTATCAAAGATGATCCTGAGAAAGGTCGGGTAACCACTGAACCTATGTTTATCACTATCTGGGTCGGTCAATACAGGATCCGGAGAGTGCACGTAGACGATGGCACGGCTACCAACGTCATTCCCTATTCCATCGTGGATAGGTTGGGTCTAGTCGACCAGATCACGTCCATGATGACGGCCTGCGTAAAATCGTTCAATGGGACACGGGTTCAAGTTAAGGGGATGGTGCATATTGAGTTTGTGGCGGGGGATCAATTCCCAACAGAGGCCACTTTCTTAGTCGTCGAGGAGATGCCAGGGTTCAACCTGATCTTGGTGAGGTCATGGTTAGCCCAGCTGAGGGTAGTTTCTTCACCTATACACCAAGAGATACATCTTCCCTATGCTGGAGGGGAGGTTGTGATACACGGTGACGAAATCACCCCCAAGACCGTCAATAACATTAAAGAAGAACAGGGTTCATAGATAGAAACGACTGATGAACAAACCTGTCTCCAAACCCCTCAACAAGCTGACAGCAATGACGAAGGTCTAACTTGGGCTAACCTGCCATTTCTGGATGATAGCGTAGAGGAGTCAAACCATAAGTCTCCTCGTCCTTACGCGGCGCTCAACGTAAAGGCCATCAAAAGACAATTGCGTATCGATGGTTGAACGATGGTCTTTGCATATATTACCTTTTTCTTAACGGGTTGTCTTGGTTATTACTTAGCAGTTTCATTTCATGCATTGTCACGTTACTTTCGTTTGCAGTTCTTACGCTTGTCATTTATCTTCACACTGTTGTCTTTTTCATACGCATGGTATTCACGTTTCTTGACCACTGTAGCACCATTACGCAAAATTTTGTACCAGTATCATTTACGCTTGCTGTATTACGCTATGGCCCGCAACGGCCTTAAACTAGTTACACAGAATTGTATACTATGACTCTTTACGCTTGATTACGCAGCAGGCCTGCAACGGCCCTAAACTAATCCCTAGTTTACGCAAAACCAGACGATGGCCTGCAATGGCCTTAAACTAGTCGCTAGGTTACGCAGAGTCATGTAATGGCCCGTGATGGCCTTAAACTAGCAATTACACTCTATCATTATCGCTTAGGTGAAATTTTCAACAATTACGCTCACACTCTACAGGCAAAACGTAAAAAAGAATAAAAAATGTGTAACTGACATTTAACGCATCCACCAGGTTTTATAACACGTATTTTCAGTCATTCATAAAATGATATTGCACTCAACATTAATAAAACTATGCGTAAATTATAATTACACATTTCCCCTACTGCCACTATCACCGGTATCTCTTAAGTATGGATCCAACGCTAGTGGATCGTCCTCCAATGCACCGTCATTTCTAGAAATGATTCTTTCACGAAGAATGTCCTCTTTGTGAGGTCCTCGTTTTGGCCCCGGCTCCACGGAAGGACGCTCCTCATTGTTGCATTCTTCTGTCTCTTCTTCTGCCTGTTCCTCTGCTTCTTCCTCTGCTTCCGCCGCTCCCTCTACTAACTCCTTAGCTTGTTCGTCTTCCCTATTCTCGGCTGGTACCTGAACACAGTAAGCACATTAGCTACACAAGACTTAACATCATAATTAGAAACACAAACTAAGTCGTGCGTAAACTTACTTGTGACGGCCCT
>MNCI01023303.1:31499-63575 GCA_015680685.1 Gnetum montanum | reverse complement strand
AATAAAACTATGCGTAAATTATAATTACACATTTCCCCTACTGCCACTATCACCGGTATCTCTTAAGTATGGATCCAACGCTAGTGGATCGTCCTCCAATGCACCGTCATTTCTAGAAATGATTCTTTCACGAAGAATGTCCTCTTTGTGAGGTCCTCGTTTTGGCCCCGGCTCCACGGAAGGACGCTCCTCATTGTTGCATTCTTCTGTCTCTTCTTCTGCCTGTTCCTCTGCTTCTTCCTCTGCTTCCGCCGCTCCCTCTACTAACTCCTTAGCTTGTTCGTCTTCCCTATTCTCGGCTGGTACCTGAACACAGTAAGCACATTAGCTACACAAGACTTAACATCATAATTAGAAACACAAACTAAGTCGTGCGTAAACTTACTTGTGACGGCCCTACTTCTGCAGCAAAGGGAAGCTTGTCCAGGCTAGCCCACAGGCGTTTCATAATCTCTTCCTCCATTAGATCTGGCCATACATTCTCTCCCAAGGCAACTCTAGCCTTCACTTTCCCTTTCTCCACGCTGCTCCAGCGGGGTGGGTCTGGGAAGAAAGTAGAAATTGTAGCCTGACCCCCACGGAGAGTCATCGCCCTTTCGGGGGACGCACTTATAGTCACCTGCTCCTCGAACTTCTTGAAGGCATCGGAAGCACCGATGACGTCCTGGAAGACTTCCAAGGACCAGGCCTTGACGGCAAGATCTCTATAGAGTTTCCGATAAGCAATGCTTTTCCGCTTGTACAAGTGCTTGTGGTCCTTCTCCTTCTGTCCCCATTCTTGCACGCTTGCACAATAATTCCTCCAGTCCCGGCTTTTCTGGGCTAGGAGTTCTATCTACATTCGCTGCTCGACTAACGCGCGACTGGTCTATACGCTGTTTTTGATGGCTGTCCAATACTGGGAGTAATCGACAACAGCAGTACGCTAGTCTTCATCCCCCATTGCTCGCGCCTGTAGGAATTTGCACAACGATTTTAAGTCTCCGACCTCTTTGGTCAGAGACTCAACCCTCTGCTCCGACCTCTGCAACCTTTTCCATAGATTCTTATTAAC
Source organism: Gnetum montanum (assembly GCA_015680685.1). Taxonomy (NCBI): domain Eukaryota; kingdom Viridiplantae; phylum Streptophyta; class Gnetopsida; order Gnetales; family Gnetaceae; genus Gnetum; species Gnetum montanum. The sequence goes on along the minus strand of MNCI01023303.1, from coordinate 62,521 downwards.
GCCCTTACTCTCCCATAAGTAGCGTGTCGATCGTAACGCACATTTACGCATTTCCTCATAAATGTGGCGTGGCACGACTGCTTCATTAGATGGTGGCTCCACTGTGTCCAAATCAATGGGCTCAGTGGGATCCCATCGGAGGCAAGCTCCTAACAGAAACAACCATCAAACATTGATGACATATTACCACTATGCGATATCACAAATTTATTACGACCATAACGTACCTGCTCTAGGTTCGACGCATTCCAGGCGCTCGATCATGTCGATGACGACCCCTTCCATGAAGGTGAATTTATCAGGGAAGTCTCTCCACGCTCTGCTCACAGCGAGAGACGTGGACGCGTCCTCTTCTCCTGTAGCGTAATCCAGTTAGAAACCTCATTTATTTACAGAAATCCTGCAAACATGCTAACACACCATTACCTCTACCGGTGACAATGGCGAGTTCGCCGACATCTTCCGCATCCCTTTCCCTTTCACGCAATTGAGTCTGTGCGTCGCTGCTTCCAGTAGCTGGGGCCTCCTCATGCACCAGAGCCTGTACGCGGCTCATGCTAATAGTTGGGGCCTCTTTTTCCAAAATTGAGGCCCCCTCCCTACGACTTAGTGTTACTGCCCCCATCTCAGGGGTCAGTTCTTCCGTAACATTTACTAGTCATGTCATAGCACTTTAGTATATCAGTACAAAATATCTAAGCAAACATTGCATAATATAATTCTTCCACGCTTACCAGGTGGAGGCTTACTCCGCTAAACTTTGACTGCCACAGTTCGGCCCGTGTCACCCTCAGGGGCCTCGGCTATACAGAGCCTCTTACGCCAAGCTGCAGGTTCTACAGTTTCTTCCGCCAGGCGTTTCCCTCGCGAGGCGTCGCCGGTGTAAGTATTCATTATCTTGCCTACACTGTCGAGGCCTCACACTTGGGGCACCGCCAGACCCTTGGTCGTTATAGACAATGACTCCCCGATCCCTTCCGGTGGATCCTGCCCATGGGTAGTGCTGAAATCCAAGGTCTGGACAACTGGTCTCGGTCTTGCTGCACCCAGACCCCATTCCTGTGGGTGACCAAAAACTCAGCCAACCGCCGGAGGCAAGCTATGAAGAAGGCGTAATGCACGTTGAAATGGGACTCAAGCTTCTGGCGAAGCTTGATCATCCCTTTACGCAGTCCCTTGGCAAAATAGCTTGCCTAGTTGAACTAGGTCCCCTCCTTCAGAACCTCTTGCATAATACGGGTCTATTCTACAGAAAAGAACTTCCCCTGCAAGAGAGTTTTGGGGAAGGTCCGGGCCCGAAAAAGGGGATAAAGTGTCTTGGCAACGCCCATCTCGAATATTTCGCAGGGAAACCCTTTAGTCTCCTTCGGGACCCTTAGCCACTCCTTCAACCAATTCTGGAAGGCGACGCTCCTCTTCACCTTCTCACTTACGGGAGGGTCGTCTGAGGGGACGTCAAAGAGGTCCGCAAAGAGCTGAGCGTCGATGTTAAAGCTTACGTGCACGTTATGTACGCGCGTCCAGAAACACTCTGCCTTTTCATTGAAGGAGTTGACAAGGGTTAGCATTTGACTAGCGAGGACATCAGGAGTCGTAGCCAAAAATAGGTGCATTAGCCTTGCTGCTCAGATCTTGGAGGTCACCGCGACTGGGGCCGCCGAGTGGCCGAGCCAGCGCTGTGCGTCTTTGATGTCGCCGAAGCGGAAGAGGACAGTGTTTGCCTCGTGGCCGGAAATCGTAAGGGTAATCTCCCGAGATTCCCTAACTGCACAACGTGAAGCACAAATTAACCAAAGCTCTATTACACAATGTCCACAATTTACAACTATATTACGCAATAACCCACTATACAACAGCTTTACCGGGGCCAAAAGGCAAGGGAAATGGCGGGAGTTCCCTCTGCACGTCCTCGACGGTAAGGGGCGGATCTAAGGTCCAGTCATCGTGCAACCACCCGAGTCGTTGGCAATTCTCAAAAGCCCTAGCATAACGGGTGGGGTACTCACGCATGTCAAAGCCAATCTGCTCTATAACACCAGCGTGCACGTTGCTAGTTGCGGTAAACGCCATTATCGCCGTTTCGGCCCATGACAACACATCCCCATCTCCAACTAACCTGTTGTCCTGAATAAAGAACCTGTACCATACAACATAGGCTTATTTTACATTTTGCACATGGGCTTCTCTTATACTTCGCAACGACAACAAATATACAACAAAACAGAAAATAGACAGTCAATAAAATTTGCTTACCCGCCTGCATAGTACATCGTGCCTTGTGGGTTCTGGAGATAGGTCGAGACATGGCGAGCCACGAACAGCTTGTTATATGCATGATAACAGCTGAATCGAGCCATTTCCCAGATTCAGTTTAAGCTCTGCAACCCCCAGGCGCTGGGTTCTCGGTCCTCGGGGTGGCCCGTATCGATGGCCCCATCTGTCAAGAAGGCCAGAATCCCTTGTCCAGAACCCGCCAGCAGGTGCTCTAACAGGGCACCGACGATATCATCAGACAAATCAAACCACACGATGACACTGAAGTTGCGCAGCAAGAACTGTAGAAACTCCAGCGCACCCTGTCGAAACCATATTGCCTTCCCTTGCAACCGCGTGTGCGGGGGAGGGACATTGGGTACGATGGGGTTTATACAACATAGAACCCCAACAATATCCAACACAACCAGAATGGGCTTTAGCGCAACGCTGTACAGAAAACCCATTACATACATTAACACCTACATTTACATTTGCATCACTAACACAGAAAACTCATAAATTACACCTAGCTATCCAGGCCGAAATCGCCCAAACCCTTGTAATAACGCAAGGTTCGTCCCTGACAATGGCGGTAGACGCAACCCCACCAAACCCTCGCATTAACCCGAGGTCCACAATTTCGAAATTCACATTCATGCAAAAGACATCACGAAAAGTAGACATTAAGGAAAAACATAAGCATATAAAGAATGGCCTACCAATTCAAAGGCGTAGGGTCACAACCATCGACCAGTGCCTACGAAACACGATTCAGATTTTCTTGCACTTCATCAATTTTGGCCAGTTTTGCGTTCTTCCTCTTGATCTTCGGTGCCATTGCGACGGCTTTAGAATTTTTCACAGCTTAACACTTGCAAATCCTCGCAAGATCACACGTTCTAACTTTCTGCTCTTCCTTCTCTCAGCGACAGTCATGAGTTCTAATTCTCAACAGCCAACAACCTATCCTCATCAAAAAACTCCTTACTTATACACGAGGATCACCGACTTGATATCCGATTTAAGTGGGACTTCCCTAAAACGGAACCTGAAAATCTAGATATTAATGCGGCTGATATCGTACGCGCCACTGTCCAAAATGATGTTAAACTACCACATCTTATCGCTTTGTAATCGGGTTACATTGATTACAGCTTGTCTATAATATTCAAAATTTAGTTAGCCTTCCACGTTTGGCGACATCACGTCACTGGTCTCCTAATCATTTACGCACTTGGCATTTTTTGCAGGACAGACGGCAAATGGACGCAACAGTTTCAGCACCCCTAACTTTGATGGGCCCATACGGGAAGGTAATTAGGCAGTTTGACTCTGCGCTAGTAGATGTTAATTCCTCTTTAGAAGGCATAACCATAGCTGCATCGGAGACGTCCCCAGAATGGCCAGAACAGTCGACACGCACGCTAGACCTGGAGGCTGGGGACATAACCAAAGATCCCCTCAGTGAGGTTCCTATCATTACGCATAAGGGTGAGACTAAAACTCTTAAAGTCAGTTCTTTGTTAGACCAAAAAATGCACGATGCCATAAAATAGGTCCTGCAAGACAAAATTACTATCTTTGCATGGTCATACAAGGATATGCCTGGACTAGATCCCAGGTTAATCCAGCATAACATCATGCTAGACCCGCAAGTTAAAGCACTTAGGCAAAAGGCATGCAAAATCAGGCCAGAGATCGCGCTAGCCGTGCGTGATGAAATCACCAAGCTATACCAGGTTGGTTTCATCCGTGCGGTCGATTACTCGGACTGGGCATCTAACATTGTAGTCATACCAAAGAAGACTAGAAGCATACGCATCTGCATAGACTTCCGGGATTTGAATAAGGCCTTAATCAAGGATAACTTCCCGTTGCTGAGTATCGACCAGCTAGTGGATACAACAGCTATGCACTTCTGTCCTTCATGGATGGATTTTTAGGCTATAACTAGATTTGCATTAGCCTAGAACATCAATTGACCACGACATTCATGATGCCCTGGGGCACCTTCTGCTATACTATGATGCCTTTTGGTCTGAAGAATGCCGGAGCAACGTATCAACGGGCCATGACATACATCTTCAGTGATTACCTCCTAGGAAGGCTGAATGATTACGTAGATGACATAGCTGTTAAGTCTTTGAAGTCTGAGGATCATTCAAGAGACCTGGAGTTAGTTCTTAAAAGATGCTCCAAATACGAGCTCAGGCTTAACCCAAACAAGTGCGTATTCGGAGTCAAAATTGGACGCATGCTGGGGTTTGTGGTGTCGGAAACTGGCATACGAGTTGACCCTGATAAGGTGAAAGCCATTGTCGAGTTAACGCCTCCTACAGACCTCAAGAAATTATGCGGGTTACAGGGATGCTTACAGTTTATATGCCAGTTCATTTCGAGGTTAACCGACAAGTTAAACCCTATGCAACACTTGCTGAAAACGGGGGTTAATTTCGAATGGACCGATGATTGCCAACATGCATTTGACAGCTTAAAACAAGAACTGCAACATTTGCTGACGGTTTTCCCACCACAAAGGGATTTTCCATTTTACATTTACCTCACAACTTCGGACGTAGCGATAGCAGCGTTACTTTGTCAAAGGAAGGACGATGGATCGGAAGTGCCCATCTACTACTTGAGTCATGCTTTGTGTGCATACGAAACGAGGTACAACGACGTCAAGCGTAGTTGCCTAGCATTAGTTTTTACGCTTAAGAAATGTAAGCATTATCTTTTCCGTAGCCAGGTCAACGTCATCTGTAAAAACAACATTCTTAGAGCCATTACGCATAGCTTATACGAGAGTAGTAAAATAGCTCGCTGGAAGGCTATCACGGCAGAATTTGATCTGCACTATATTGGCCAATCATCTACGAAAGGCCAAGCGATAGCTGACCAGTTAATAACTTCACCGATTAACAATCAAGCAACTATAGAGCTAGAGTTCCCTGATGAACATGTACATAGTTTAAGCCCTGTCTTCACAGGCCCCGAAGCAACGTTGTATTTCGACGGAGCTTCAACCGCTAGATGTGGCTGTGCTGCCACTGTTATCACGCTATCGCCTAAGGATGTGCGTCTACACGCTTATTGCTTGACCTTCCCCTATACGAACAATGTGGTAGAGTACGAGGGGCTCCTCAGGGGATTACTAACTACCGGTGAACTCGATGTTCAACACCTAGCGATTAGGGGTGATTTGATGCTTGTCATAAATCAGATCATAGGAGTCTACGCCTGCAAGGCTGTGCATTTGCAGCCCTACTGCGAGATGGCTAAAGATCTTCTGAGACGATTCGCGACCATCGATGCCAAGCACGTGCCACGCACGGATAACACACTGGCCGATGCACTGGCAACACTGGCTTTGAACATGCCTGCACATCTTTTTGACACCTGCCCCGCATAGATTACCAACTGCACAGATCCTATCATTCATATGGTGCAAATCTCCTCTCTTCTCAAGGAAAGCACGCCTGAATGGTACGACAACATTAAAGCTTACCTTTTATAGGGTGAGCTACCGTCTGCATTAACATGTGCACAGAAAGACGCAATCCGTAAGTGGGCTAGGCAATACGTCATCATCGGAGATAGCACTCTTTGTAGACGCTCCATTGATGGCATGTTGCTTACTTGCATTGAGAAAGACCAAGCGCAGCACATAATTGGCGAAGTTCACGAGGGACTATGCGGCGGCCACGTAGCACCACGGGCTATGGCCCTAAAAATCCATCGCTTAGGATACTACTGGCCGCGCATGGAAAAGGATTTCCTGACAAAGGTTAAAACTTGTGATATGTGTCAGCGTCACGCTAACCTCATACACGTGTCACCCACAGAATTACATACAAAGTAGATAACATGGCCATTTTAGCGATGGGGACTAGACATTATAGGCCCCATCATGCCGAAGTCTTCCGCAGGTCATAGCTTCATCATTACCGTTACTGAGTATTTTACAAAGTGGGTAGAGGTTGTTCCCCTGTGGAAGATCACTTCTCAGCAGATTTTCCATTTTATCCTAGACAATATAGTAACCAGATTTGGTCTCCCGATGACTATCGTGACCGACAATGGGCCACAGTTTAGTAGCACGGAAACCAAATCCTTCTGTGATAACCTGGGCATTAGATAATCCTTTTCCTCCCCTTATTACCCGCAAGTGAATGGTGAAGCTGAAGCAACGAACAAAGTGATCATCAATCTGCTCAAGAAAATGCTCGACGGCAACAAAAGGCAGTGAAACGAACAGATCCTCTATGTGCTATGGGCGTATCGTACTACATGTAGGAAAGCTACAGGTAGTATGCCCTATAGCCTGGTTTACGGGTCTGAAGCAGTGCTACCTCTCGAGTTGCAAATCCCTTCTCTGAGAATGGTCCTCTCCGTGGTTATAAGTGAGGCTCAACACACTGAGTCTCGAATCGCAGATCTGGATTCAGTGGAAGAGAAGCAGATACAGGCTCTTGACATGATTGAAAGATATCAAGACAAACAGTGACAGAAACATCGCCATAACCTTCAACAGTGCCCGATCAAGAAAGGAGATCTTGTTCTTAAGGCCGTGCGTGAACCAGTGGGAAAGTTCACTGCAAACTGGGAAGGCCCTTTCTTAGTGGTGGACATGTACAACAACGGAGCATTCAAGTTAGCAGACGTCAACGGCAATGAATTAGCAAATCCTGTAAATCATGTGTATTTGAAGCGGTATTACATTTAGCATCATCTACGGTGTCGACAGCAGGTATGGCAACATTCGTCCTCTACGACGTTAAACTGGCACTGGACGTCCGCTACGATGTTAAACTGGCACTGACCGTCTGCTACTACGTAAAACTGGCATGCCTTGCACGCATCCGCCATGACGCTAAACTGGCAATGTTCGTCTGCTATGACGCTAAACTGGCAAGTTGTAACCGTCCTCTACGACGTAAAACTGGCAATGTTGTATAGGTCCGCCAAGACGAAAAACTGGCGTCTTTTGCACGCGTCTGCCACGATGCTAAACTGGCGTAGGTAAGTAGCTGTCTGCTGAGATATAAAACCAGCACAGCTCTATCCTTGGGTCATGACACGAAACTGGCATCCACAACATGGTTGACTGAGACCGTAAATCAGACACACCACCGTTCGCTACGACGTAAAACTAGCATTTCTCGGTCTGCTGAGACTTAAAACCAGTAACGGCAGTCTACCAGGACTTAAAACTGGGACTTACAGACTGCTACCATGTAAATCAAGCGAGCGTGATCATCTCTATACATCTGCACAACCAATGGGGTGGGATACTGGGACAGTCCTAGCGTTGCCACCCCACTGGCATCCTACTAATTCCTCGGATGAGCTGAGAGGCATCTTATTGATCCCTCGGAGATGCCGTCGCTGCGCCCGCTATAGTGGTGGTACCTCTGAGGGTTTAGTCTCGCCAGCTGGAGCCCTGACGAAATCCTCGTCGACAATGGCCTCGAGAACCTCCGCCAATCATCGCTATCGGACGCCGGCTTCGCAAATTCATCTGGCTGGTTCCTTGTACAACCAGTTAGGTGCACTATGTCTGATGCCTTTTGGCGAAGATATGCTGGGCCAATCGTCAGGATTGGCGGCTCCGCCCGCATGGTTCGGCTCCTTCTTTACGGCCCAATCGCTCTATCTCGCATCAAACGACACTCATTTCGACAACCTCGCCTCTTGTTCGCATGAGCAATGGTGTCCTCTGCTTTCTTCTATGGTTGCAGGTTACTTGCCTTGGAGGATGTCATTCAAAGGTGCGTCTATTAGAGTGGTGAAGCACAACAACGTGTTGAAATGGCTGCTCAGGTTTGCCCGACCACTTAGATCTGCATGCCTGTACCTCTCACAAATCCTACCCTTAGCTCTTGTTTCCTTTCATCGCCACCACCCGCTTCCCACACGCAAAACCTGCATATGCAAGTATCTATTTTCCGCACTCCCCCTAGCAGAGATATCGTAGAAGTGATGCGCCATGCTCCTTTTGCAAGCATTCCTGCTATAATCAGTGACAAAGAGATCTCAAGCTGATGTGCTACGCTCGTCTGAAAGCATTCCTGTTGACATACGTGTGCATACATTTCTGTGCGTTCAGTAAGCGTATTCCATACTCCTACCATCCTGACTTACGTTACGTCTTTCCCGAACCTGTTTCCCACCATGCCATTCTATCTCCCATTCCCTCTAGGTTTGCTCTTCCATGTTGACAGGGCAATCCTTGAGTAGCCATGGATGGACGCTATTCTTGCTTCCACCAATCCGGTGTTTCGTATTCTTTGTCGACGTCTTTCGGGTAAGCCCTCCAACCGTCAACAAAGAGGGGCCATTGAAACACCATAAAAAATTGCGAGCCGGCCTCAGGCAAAGATTCGCAATTTAGGCAAGGGTGCATGTCAGAATTCCAGAAGGGAGACTAAGATAGAGCAACACCAAGAGGCGCGTAGCATCGAGTCCTCGACTTCTTGTGCAAATTCCTAATCCTTCTATGCTTTTTCTATTTACACTATGTCACGCAACGTAGCGTACTGGCGCTTAGTGTGATTTTGCTTAAACGTAGTCCAGCATTAGAAGGATAGTTGCTTCGGCATAGGGAGAAGCTTAAGCAGCGTGATATGCGACTTCTTGTGTATTTTTCTAAGTCTTTTGTTCAAGGCCAGGTTTACGCTTTGTTACGCACGGTAGCATAATAAGCTCCAGAACAGTCAAAGGCAAAGTCTAAGAAAACGCGACTACTCATCATACGCTCATAACGCAACGCAGCATGTCACAGCGTATTGCGTCATCAAGCTAAACATTTTTTACGCTTCACTACGCGCGGCTGCATAAGCGAGCGTAAAATAGCTTGAATCCATTGTTTCCATGTTACGTTATGCTCATACACGCAACACAGCGTGAATGAGCGTAATATAACTCAAAGACAGTTGAGACATGCCCGACGTGCACCTCCTCTTCACACGCACAATACTCGAACGAGCGTATTGTGCGTAGTCATGAGGTTTGACACAAAAATGGTGAAACTAATAGTGCTCGAAACACTCGGGAGACACGTCATTAGGGTTGCACCTTTTCCACAGGGCGTCGCAGCCTATAAATACCCCAGTTGACAAAGATACAAGGGTTGGCAAATCAGAGAAGCAAAGACATTTTTCTGAGCACTGGAGCACTTATCACTTTTGAGTAGAGATACAGAGAGTAGCGCTTTGGCAATTGTTGACGACATCACCTTACAGCAGAAACAGAGCACAGTTCGCTTTGAGCACCGACAATAGGAGTAATCGTTCTGCTGGGAAGACTATATTGGTCAGAAATAGTTGATCGGTAGACGTCAGAGCTTGACCTTCCTTGCATCTCAACTTTAGCCCACGAGGTAGATCAGACTTCTATTTGGACCGTTTTCTTGTTGTTTTGTGCTTGCTTCACATCCAGTAATCGGGGATTCCCCAGTGTAACGAGATATACAAAATATACATTTTTCAAGTCAAAGCGTAGATCTTGAAACTACGTGTTTCTCTTATGTCAGCCTCCTCTTATTGTGTTTAACGTTATCATCGTTGAAATTCATCTACATCATTTTCCCCTCGTTTTACGATTCCTCGAATCAGATCGTTTTCACGAAATATTCATCAGTTTACTGATTAGTAAGTCCCCGTCTGATCGACAAGACCGTTCAAGGCGCCGCGGATTCGTTTTTCCAGCATAGCCCTCACGTGGATCCGTGGTTAAAACTGTGTACACGGGATTCGTTCGGTATTTTCCAGCTTCTGACGTTTTCCGTCGTTACAACCAGCATTCAGCTTCATTGATGAGTGTCTTGGGGAAAAGCTTGTAGATGATTCTGCAAATTAGAATTGTATCCCCCCTCAAATTGTGGGATATTATTTATATCTAAGCACTTGATCTGACCATCTTTTACATGCCTAGTTGGAATTTTAACTACCTCTACAATGTTAAGCATACTTCAAGTTGCTAATAGAGGTTCATCATCATGATTATGTCGATGATGTCAATGATGGTTTCTGTCACCCAACAATAGTGCCAATGATGAGCGATGAGATACCCCTATGTGCAACCATATGAATCACAAAGCATTCATGCACGATCCAATCGATTTACATGGACTTTATAGTTTTTGGTACACTAGTCTTCAAGGGAGTAAACCTTGTCCTAAGATCATTCATTGTCTTCCTAATTACACTTGTGAAGCATAATGGTATGGTTAAGAGTAATCAAGGCATATAATTTTTATCATTTTTTGTTTTATGATTTTGGTGCTTGAAAAGAGAGATAGAACAATTTAATAACTAATTTAATTTAACTAACTAACTAATCTTTAACTAATCCTAACATAAGCATCTAGTCTCACTTTTCGTACATGTCTTAAACACATGTGATGAGTGGTGAGGTACCCCTACACTCAACCATATGAATACAAGCATCTCACGCGCGATCCGGTTGAACTCCAAGGATTAAGTGCTTATGTGCCCTAATGGAACACTTAAGGTTAATCAATCACTGTCTTCCCAAACTTACTTGTATTTTCATGGTTGTATGAAAAAGTAAGCTTGAGGTATATGATTTTTATATCTTTTATCTTCTTAACGTCTTATGCTAATAGGGAAAGGTGAAGAGAACTAGGTGAATAACTTTCATTAACTATTCACTAACTAAGTTTTAATTTTCCTAGCACTAGTATCCATTCCCACTTGCTGTCCACACCCTGAACCAGTGCAACGCTGCTGGGATTACCAAACGCTACTCGTTATTGGGTTACCAAGCGTTGCACATGTGCTCGAAGCGGTCGTACTGAGTGCACTTAATTATGAGAGTCAAGGTTTGAGAGAGATTAATTATCTAAGAAATCATTTAAACAATTAAAAATAATTAATTCCTATTTAGCTTAGTCCACATGCTACAAGGTTTATCAAAAATTTTATCTTTATTGTCGTACACAAATATGTGCTCAGGTACAATTTGCTTGAATAAAGATCCATTCACTTTGAGACTCCTACTATGGGCACATGGAAATTATTCTAACTCTGGAATGGTAAAACTACTAGATTTTGGCTAAGGGAATAGATCTAGATGTCCAAAACAGGGAAAGCCACCTCTTATTTATAGGCATTGCTGCGGCTGCGATATCGCGGGGGCAGATGCGATATCGTGGGGGCGGACACAATATCGCAGCTCATCATACCCCCATGATTGAATGAAAACTCGTTCTCAAGTTCCTTACAAAGTATTGGGAAGGTATGGGATTATTGACTGAAATGACACTAATGGTGAATGGGATGACATGTGAATGGATCATCAGTATAAGACATGGCAAAATACTGGTTCATGATAACAAGGGTGAACACTATACACATTTGACATCTAGCCTTATTTGGCAGCTGAGAGAGAAGAGAGAAGAGAAGAGAAGAGAGAGAGAAAAGAAGAAGTTTGTTGTTGCCGATGCCAAGATTATGCCTTTCGTTGTTTATCCATAAGTGTGCCATCAATCTTGTTCCTTGCATAACTGCTTCAACACGAGTCCATTCCAAGTGTTCTTTCCATATCCAATCCATTGTTATATGATTACCATCTATACGCACAACACAGTCTTATATTAGCAAGGATAAATGAATCACAATGCAGTTGGTACCTTGCTTTGGTGTAAGGTCCATTGGCTGAGTTGTGATATGGCTGATGTGGATTTTGGAGATATAATATTGTATAGTTCCAAGCCAAGAGAGACCATAGAAATTCATGGATGTATGGATGAAGTGGACTCATTGCTTGTTATATCAAAAGAACCATACCTTAGTATCAACATCATAACTCAAAGGTAAAAACCAAACATTAGCAATCAATGGAATATAGTTCATACCATTGTCAGCACTTATTAGATGACAAACTTCACAAAATAAATAAATAAATACACAAAGAAAAGAAAAGAAAAGAAAAAGTATGAACGATGCAAAACAAAAAATAAGAAAAGTTAAAGGAATTTGTAAAACAAAAAATTAAAAAGGAACTGAGGGCCTTGATTGATCAACATAGGTGGCCATATCCCCCATGATTGAATTAAAAGGAGGAGATCCAAAATAATGAGTGAGGTCATCCTCTCATAGAGGTATTATGTGCATCGGCTATTTTAAGTTCATGAAAAGAATTGATTTGTTGCACATTGACCAATAATCTCTTATCAGGTCTTTCAGGTTTATAGATGGTCATGGCCCTTAATGTAAGGTCATTCCAACAATGTTTAAAATTTTGTACATTGTGGCACATGTGTGGTGTTCTAGTAGAGGATCTTATCTCTCGGTTGATACTTAACCTTCTGAATTTTTAAGTTATGACGTTGCTTGTTACGTGGCTTGTGCAACTCATTTTATGATAGGGCAACCAATTGATTTTTGTCTAGCACATTTAGAGTTGCCAATCTTTGTTTTTGTGCCAGATCAAGGTCAAGTTGGAGGTCACATGCCATGGATAGTGTATAAATCTTGGTTTGAATTAGAAGCTTTGAAAGTTTTTTGTATACTAACTCATAGGGAGAGTAGCCTGTAGAGAGTTTCTAAGTGGAGCGATATGCCCAGAGAGCATCATTCAGTTTAGTGCTCCAATATTTCCTATATTTGCTAATTATCCTTGTTAATATTTTAATAATCTTTCAATTAGTGACCTTAGCTTGGCCATTAGCTTGGGGGTGATAAGATGTGAAACACCACAAAAATTTGGACCCAGCCCTTTCAGACAAGAATCAAGCTAAGTCATGATACTTCCCAGCATGACCGAAACTTGTGAACCTCAAAAATAGCTTCAAAAGGAGCATATTTGAACAAGAGAGAGTTCCTTGAGACCCATAGGTGACTACATCAGCATCTGGAATCAAGAATTTCAAGTTTTGGGTTCAAAATACTTGGTTTTGACCAAGTTTACTCTGGACACACCTTGGTGTACGCTGGCCCACGTATAGCCCAGCGTACAGCAACTTTTGGGCCACAAAAATGAGTCAAAATGTGCCAAAACTGAGCGTCCGGATCCCCCAAGACCTTCCCCAGGGTCCCCAATAGCTCTCAGGCACTTAAAAATCAAATTTTGGGCTCCAAATGATGGTCTTTCATTCCTCTACGCCTAGCGTATACGCCTAGGGTGCAGCCAGCGTAGAGAGAATTTTGGGGCACAAAAATGAGTCAAAACATGCTAGAACTGAGTTTTTGGACCCCCCAGGATCTTCCCCAGGGTTCCCAGCAACTCTTAGGCACTTGAAAATCAAATTGTGGGCTCCAAATGATGGTCTTTCATTCCTCTACGCCCAGCGTATATGCCCAGGGTGCAGCCAGCGTAGAGAGACTTTTGGACCCCAAAAATGAGTCAAAACATGCCAGAACTGAGCTTTTTGACCCTCCAGGACCTTCCCCAGGGTTTCCAACAGCTCTTAGGCACTTGAAAATCAAATTTTGGGCTCCAAATGATGGTCTTTCATTCCTCTACGCCCAACGTATACGCCCAGGGTGCAGCTAGCGTAGAGAGACTTTCGGGCCCCAAAAATGAGTCAAAACATGCCAGAACTGAGCGTATGGACCCCCCAAGACCTTTCCCAGGGTTCCCAGAAACTCTTAGGTACTTGAAAATCAACTTTTGGGCTCCAAATGATGGTCTTTCATTCCTCTACGCCCATCGTATACGCCCAGGGTGTAGACAGCGTAGAGAGACTTTCGGGCCCCAGAAATGAGTCAAAGCATGCCATAACTGAAGGTCTGGACCCCCTAGAACCTTCCCCAGGGTTCCTAGTAGCTCTCAAGCATCCAAAAATCAATTTTTGACCTTAAAATAAAGCATTTTCATGTGTATACACTGGGTACATTTTTTGTGTACGCTGGCATGCTATACGCTTATGCTGGCATGCTATACGCTTACGCTGGCATCCTCTACAATTACGCTGGCATGCTATACGCTTACGCTAGCATCCTCTATAGTTACGCTGGCATCCTATACACTGGCATCCTCTACGCTATACAGTTGTAATTTTCTTTCGCACCCGGTCAATGTGCCACGTGTCACCCAACCCGAGTCTGACGTCTAAACCTGTATAAAAATCCCAATTTTTCATTAGATCGAGGTTGGCAAGTTTAGCAAACCAGAGACAAAAAAGGAAAAAAAGCAGAAACCTTGACACTGGACATCAACCCTGTACGCTGAGCATATAGCCTCCATATGCTGTGCCTATAGTTTGAACCAGCCCACAGTCATCCCTGCATCCACCGGGGCTATTCGTCCACCTTGTGTGAAAGCCACAACTACATTAGACCGGTGCATTGTAACTCTCACTTTGCAATAATATTTTGGCATTTTCTTCCTAAAATATATTACAGTTTTCATTAATTGTTGCATTTATTCTGTTTATGCACTCTTTACGTTTACGCTTCGATTACGATGTTTACGCCCTGTTTATGCTGTTTACACCCTGTTTACGCTCTGTTTACGCTTTGTTTATGCTCTGTTTACGCTTTGTTTACGCTCTATTTTATGCCTGTTACACCGTTCAAATATAACCCAAAGTATAGCACCCTGGTGTACGTTTGGGGAAATCCTTGTTTGATCCGCGTGCGGACCATCCAAGGTACTCTACCTTCGTCCGTTCTAGCTCGCCCTCAAGTGAAGGTAGGGTCTTTTGTGTGTGTCCCGCGATCCCACCGTCTCTTTTTTCTTCTAGCTAGAGACCGACGATTTTGGGTGGTACATAAAATGGCGCCTAAAACCTTGCCTCCGCCTAAAACCTTGCCTGCACGCTCTCCAGCGTCTACGCTCATCAGCGTTTACGCTGCCCTGTTTAGCACTCACCATCTATAAGTCTTCCAGCGTCTACACTGTTAACCATATACTAACTTTGTCTACAAATTCCCAGCGTCTACACTGCTACAGTGTTTATGTTGCTACAGTGCGCCTACACTGCTACAGTGTTTTTACGCTAGTACAGTGCGTCTACGCTGCTAGAGTGCTTTTACACTGCTACAGTGTTTACGTTGCTACAGTGCGTCTATGCTGCTACAGTGTTTTTACGCTGCTACAATGTTTTTACGCTGCTACAGTGTTTTTACGCTGCTATAGTGTTTACACTACTACAATACTGCTACAGTACCGCTACAGTGTTTTTTAAACAAAAACACCCAATACGGGCCCGTTTCAAAGCCGAATTCGTTGCAATTCGCACCTACTTCAAACCGGTCTAAGTACTAACGGCCACCAACATGGATCACCTTGTCCAAGGCATACAATACACACAACATAATGATTCCGAGATGACTTCCTCTTACTTGAGATCGTCATCTGTGTACGACTACAGTTCATAATTTCATACTTAGCAAAATTTTCTCTCGTTTACGCTGTACACGCTAGACACTTAGAAAAATTTTCAGTGTTCACATGTCGGACACTCTGCACACTTAGCCCGAAACACACTCGGCACTTGTTAGCTAGCTCGTACGCTGCCCTGTCACACATCACCATGGAGTCCCAGACCTCTAATGCACACGCCTTCATAGTCCCGACACAAGAACAGTATAACTACATTTGTGTGAAGATTTAGGCCAACCTTCCTATTGACCACACAGAATAAGAGGTAAAATGAAACTTTGAGCACATATACATGGAAGGTCATGAATTTGCCCCCTCTATATATGACATCATCCCCCTTTCTGACCCTCATCATAGGCTCATCTCCCAGCTCCTTCTGGCAAAGAGCTAAAACTCACGGCGACCCACTGAGAAGCCCCAAAACCAACATGATTTAGATGACTTCGAGGCATAATCTGAACCTGAGGATTCATACCACACCCTCAGTCCCCATGCCTACATGAACCCATCACTCCATCCTCGCATGGGATAGACGATCGCTCACCAAGTGTCAATGAGCACATAGGCACTAGTATCCCAACAGAGATTACCCACCCCCATCTCCACCCAGTACATACCACACGTGCAAATGCATCGGGCCACTTTCAGTACATCGGCCCCGCACATCCAGGGTGTCACTTCACAGTTTGTGGCTAGGTAAGGAACCATACCCCTTGCTCAACAATCCACTCACTTCAACGTGCCACACCCCACCACCACAACTCTGAACATTGCTCCACAACAACAAATGACAACCCAACAACCTCCCCAACCAACTAATCTGCCTACCGCTCAAGAGTGGGCAGAAGCAAAATAGATGATGTAAGCGTTAGCGGATGAGATAAAGCAACTCAAAGCTGACAACACTAAACAAGTTAAAGTACTGGATTTCTACCGCGATGATCCAATTAGCTCTTCAGTTCCATCGTTAGCTTTACCCAAGGGAATCACATTGCCCCAGTTAACCAAGTACAATGGGAAGGGAGATCCAAATGCTCACTTAGTCACATTTCAATCAAAAACTCTATTACTTCAAGCTTGGCCCCACGCAATCTTGCGCGTGTTTGCTATGTCCTTAATGAGCATAGCCTTAGATTGGTACCGAGCCTTGCCTCGTAACTCCATATCCTCTCTAGAGGATCTGTTACATCAGTTCGTTACCCGATTTAAGTACAACCTCAAGCCTGAAGCCACACTAGACAGTCTGATACAGGTGAAACAAGCACCACTCGAGCTTGTGCAAAAGTTCATTCAACGATGGATGCAACCCTTAACGAACTTCATGAGGCCATCCTTGAAAAGTATTTGCTTACAATTTTGAAGGGAGCCGTGAATGACTTCATTAAGTCAAAACTATACTACCTAAGCACTCAAAAGTTGAGTCAAGCATTCACACAGATCAAGAACATTGAACAAGCTACGCAAACCAGCAATGATCCTACCTATGTGGCTTACAAAAACCAACACGTTGCCAAACAAAAGGCAATAATGAAAACTGTGGCCGCAAGCACAAAAATAGAAAACACTAGTACCAACCCGCCTGCAACAACAGGGGCCATCCCAAGGCCCAACTTTCAGCGCAAGGATCGCTCTAATTACACACCTCTACCTGCACGACCTTCTAAACTACTAGAGCAACTCCTTAAAGCCGGGAAAATCCAATACAAACACGTAGCGGAGAATGCTCACCGTCGACATGATAGGTACTACGAGCTACTAAGGAACCCCACCTTAGCAGCATCAAATGAGCCTTCGGTTCCACAACATTTCAAGTTAGACCAATTCTGTTACTACCACCAAATGTTCGGTCACAACACGGACACCTGCCGTGCATTAAAGGATGATCTATAAGCAATGATAGAACGGGGCCAACTAAACATCAACACCCTGAATCAACTGAGCACAGATGATGCCTCCTATGTCATAAACTCCATTGGCATAGATAGTAAGCCTAAACCTGTGCGGCAACCTTTTGTGATCCATGTGCCTCCCAGCAAGGCAACAATCCTCTCCACCTCCATGAGCAAGGAGCCTTCCATCGTCATCAAGGTGCCACCTAGAGCACCGACGACACCTTTCGTGGTCAAGGTACCACCACCTCACACATCCGCTAAGACGTTAAACTGGCTAGATGCAATGCAATCCCAAGCACCGAAGACACCCTTTCTGGTCAAAGTACCACCACAGGCATCCGCTAAGATGTTAAACTGGCATGTTGCACCAACGACAACAGCAAAGAAACCTTTCGTTATCAAGGTGCCACAACAGGCTAGTCACACAACAACAACACCTTCTAAACTCCCATTTGTTATAAAAGTGCCACCACGCAATGGCCCCTCACTTACCCTAAGCCCAACCGTAGGAAACGTCTCAACCTCTCCTCCCTCAAGAGTTAACCTTGCCAACAACACAGATAAGCCTACCAAATGGCAGCAGAAGAGGACAAACGAACAACGAACAACACCCACAGCTGAAACAAAGGACACACCTAATATACAACAATTGAACACTGGGGGCCCTGCCCCTAATCCCAAACAAACCAGGCCCAAGCCCTTAACCCATAAAGTGGCAACCAACACAACGGCAGATAACACAGACTTTGTAGCTACACTGGCCCAAGTGAAACAAACCCTTAAACAAAAGAACACAACCATGAGTTTGTACGACCCGGTCATGACATCATCGGCTCATTGTGAAGCCTTAGCACAAACATTAGCTTCCATTCTTGTTATAGAGGACATCCCTGCTAACATGGAATCCATCCGTGCAACAATTTCACAACACACACCACAAGAATTGGGTTCCAACACCTTAGCCTTCCGCAACGATACAGTTAAAGTCAACCCCAAACGAGGGGAAGTCACAATAGCTCCATTATCAATTAGTGTACGTGTTGGGCAATGTACCAGTCGCAGAGTGCACGTTGATGATGGTGCAACAACAAACGTAGTTCTATACTCCATCATCGACAAACTAGGCATGGTAGATGAGATCATGCCAACAGAAATCACGTGTCTAAAATCCTTCAACGGATCACATATCACAGTCAAGGGCATAATCAACTTAGCCTTTGTGGCAGGTGAACAATTCCCCACCAGCGCGGAGTTCACTATCATAGAAGAGATGCCCAATTTCAACATGATTCTTGGTAGACCATGGCTAGCACAACAACGAGCTGTTTCCTCACCGATACATCAAGAAATCCACCTTCCATACGAAGGTGCACAAGTCATTATACATGGTGACAACACTCCCTTTCAAGTTGACCACAACATAGACATGTCATAGGTCTTGAAAGAGGAGCCTCTTGAAGCAACACCCACAACAACAAACACAACACCTAGAGCTAAAATGCCCGAACAAGGGGTAAAAACTGAAAGCCTCCTAGAGCAAACTAGCGCACCTCCTAGACCATGTCCGACTCACAAACAACCGCATAATCAAGACTCCCCTATGGCCAAAGACACGTCTAACTGCCGTCCACTCCTCACCTTTGTTCGTTGTGCATACGTCACCTTAGTTTGCATTGTACTAGCTTACGCGCTTGCATGTGGCCCGAAAAGGCCTTAAACTAGAACACGTGGCCCGAAAAGACCTTAAACTACCACCTTTTCGCATTATTTTCTATTCACTTGTGCATTTCAATTCATGTTTTCTGCAGTGGCTATTTAACATTGTTTTCTCTAGTTGCTTTTGTTTACAGGATCATACAAATGCACATGCATGCATCCACCTTGACAGTCTTGGCATCATGACTTAAAACTGATACCACAGAATGTCCTGGCGTCATGATGGTAAAATGACACCATAGAGCTTTGTCTGACATCACACTAAACTGTCACACTCATTCACCAGAGTCTGCTAAGACTATAAACTAGCTTGCCTCTTCATAGTCCACCACGACTATAAACTAGCATCGTACCATCTGCTACGACGATAAACTGGCAACGTCCAACGGGTTATGACGTAAAACTAACCCACGACAGTCTGCTAAGACTATAAACTAACCATATCATTTCTGGCACATTCATCTATTGCTGTAATTCATGACATTTCTTCATCAATGCCTGCTGCATGATTCATCACACTGGCTCTGAAAACACTATTTCTGCTCATTTTGTTTGCCTTAAGTTTCACATGGTGCCTCCATTTGCATTAGTCACATTCATGCCTGAAGTGTTCGCTAACTCATTCACTTGTGATTTTCTTGTCTTCTTGGAGTTGTGTTTGCAGGATAACATCCAGTGGTGCTCGTACACGGATACACTTCATCACGGTGACAAGGTGCCACATTGTTTCTGACGCACGCAACCAGGTTATTCAATCTGTTCAAAAGTACATTCCCAGTTCCCAATACATTCTCCATTTTCCCAACACTCTTATTCCCTTTCCTACCTAGTTACAGTTCCCCGATACACCCAGTACACTCCAAAACTTTGAGCACACCGTTACACGCTACGACACTCTCAGGCAACTGCAACACACAATATGGCACATGAGCATGAGTGCAAAATTGAAAGAAAGCTCTTGCCAAAAAATAGAAAAAAAGAGACAAAAAAAAGAGATAAAACACAAAAGAAACAAAAAAGAAAAAGAAAGAAAAAGAAAAGAGCAAAGAGTAAAGAGTAAAATGAACCACAAGACACTTGGCACTTCCCATAAGCCTCAGGCGGGAAGGCAGTTGTCTTGGAAACAAACACTCATATCTCAGAAGCTCAAATAACATCTCATTGAGTAGCTTTGGCTCTCTACCAACAGGTTCTCTTTAATAGCAAACAAGGGGCTTGTTCCTCCAGAGAACGTAACCCACCATCACGCGGCTAACAAGTCCTCTTAAACACTAAACAAGAGTCTTGTTCCGCCAAAGGACGCACATCTCATGGCTTGATTCCGAGTCTGCTAAACAATGGCTATTGACAAGGATCAGCATGACCTGTATACACACCAGAGCATCCCCTTTATCATGCATAATCCCTTGATGAGGTCCCAATCCCAACAATTTTCATTTCCCTATCGAGCTACAAACTTCATTTCCCCAATCCCATGTACTACTGAACATGGTGCGATGACATCTGGCCAAGTGTCGAAGGACAATGCTACCAAGTTGCTTGTGGTGTTTTGTACTTCTTCATCGATGCTTCTCAGGTCAATTCCTCCAAGTGTCAACAAAGAGGGACCAATGAAACACCACAAAAATTTGGACCTAGCACTTTCAGACAAGAATCAAGCTAAGTCATGATACTTCCCAGCATGACCGAAACTTGTGAACCTCAAAAATAGCATCAAACGGAGTATATTTGAACAAGAGAGAGTTCATTGAGACCCACAGGTGAATACATCAGCATCCGGCATCAAGAATTTCAAGTTTTGGGTTCAAAATACTTGGTTTTGACCAAGTATACTCTGGGCACACCTTGGTGTACGTTGGCCCGCGTATAGCCCAGCGTATAGCAAATTTTGGGCCACAACAATGAGTCAAAACATGCTAGAACTGAGCATTCAGATGCCCCAAGACCTTCCCCATGGTCCCTAGTAGCTCTCAGGCACTTGAAAATCAAATTTTGGGCTCCAAATGATGGTCTTTCATTCCTCTACGCCCAGCGTATATGCCTAGGATGCAGCTAGCATAGAGAGAATTTCGGGCCCCAAAAATGAGTCAAAACATGCCAAAACTGAGCATCTGGACCCCCCAGGACCTTCTCCAGGGTACCCAGTAGCTATTAGGTACTTGAAAATCAAATTTTGGGCTCCAAATGATGGTCTTTCATTCCTCTACGCCCAGCGTATATGCCCAAGGTGCAGCCAGCGTAGAGAGATTTTTGGGCCTCAGAAATGAGTCAAAGCATGCTAGAACTGGAGGTTTGGACCCCCCAAAACCTTCTCCAGGGTTCCTAGTACCTCTCAAGCATCAAAAAATCAATTTTTGACCTTAAAATAAAGAATTTTCATGTGTATACGCTGGGTACATTTTTGGTGTACGCTAGCATGCTATACGCTTACGCTGGCATGCTATACGCTTACGCTGGCATCCTCTACACTTAAGCTAGCATGCTATACACTTATGCTGGAATCCTCTACACTTATGCTGGCATCTTGTATGTTGGCATCCTCTACGCTGTACAGTTGTAATTTTCTTTCACACCCGGTCAACGTGCCATGTGTCACACAACCCGAGTCTAACGTCTAAACCTGTATAAAAATCCCAATTTTTCATTAGATCGAGGTTGGCAAGTTTAGCAAACAAGAGACAAAAAAGGAAATAAAGCAGAAACCTTGACACTAGACATCAACCCTGTACGCTAAGCATATAGCTTCCATATGCTGTGCCTATAGTTTGAACCAGCCCACAGTCATCCCTGCATCCACCGGGGCTATTTGTCTACCTAGTGTGAAAGCCACAACTGTGTTAGACTGGTGCATTGTAACTCTCACTTTGCAATAATATTTTGGCATTTTCTTCCTAAAATCTATTACAGTTTTAATTAATTGTTGCATGTATTTTGTTTACGCTCTCTTTACGTTTACGCTCCGTTTACACTGTTTACGCCCTGTTTACGCTGTTTACGCCCTATTTACGCTCTGTTTATGCTCTATTTACACCCTGTTTACGCTCTATTTTATGCCTATTACACCGTTCACGTATAACCCAAAGTATAGCACCCTAGTGTACGTTTGGGGAAATCCTTGTCTGATCCGCATGCGGACCACCCAAGGTACTCTACCTTCGTCTATTCTAGCTTGCCCTCAAGTGAAGGTAGGATCTTCTGTGCGTGTCCTGTATACCGCCTAAAATCATTGGTCCCCGGCTAGAAGGAAACAGAGACTGTGTGATGGCAGGGCGTGCACAGAAGACCCTACCTTCACCTGAGGGCGAGCTGGAATGCACGAAGGTAGAGTACCTTGGGTGGTCTGCATGCGGATCAAACAAGGATTTCCCCAAACGTATATCGAAGTGCTATAGCTGGGTTATGCATAAACAACGTGACGGGCGTAAACGAGAGCGTAAATAGCGTAACAGATGAGGACAGGGCGTAAATATAAATGAGCGTAAATAGAAACACATGCAAGAAATTAGCATAAACTGTAAACAATGGTATTACAGAGTTAAAGTACAGTGCACCGGTCTAATGCAGTTGTGATGGAACACAAGGCGGACGAAAAGCCCCGGTGGATGCAGGGATGACTTGGTTGGTTTGCATGGTAGGCAGAGCGTAGAGCCTATGTGCATGATGTACAGGGATTTCCAGCATAAGAGGATTTTAGCTCTGGTGCACAGCGTAAATGTCTCTGGGATCCTCTGGGATGTTTGCCAATCAACCTGGATGAAGTGGAAAAGTGGGGTTTTTATACCGGTTGTTATGCTAGACTCGGGTTAGGAGACACGTGGCGCGTTGACCAGGTGCATATAATTTACAAATATACAACATATTACATCTTCTGGGTGTATACGCTGGGTGTATACGCTACATCAAGCTGGCGTACACGCTGGGTGTATATGCTGGACGTGCGGGGCGTGTGTGAACTTGAGTGGAGATGCTATGGACGCTGGGCGTACATGCTGAGCGTATACGCTGACAATGGCTGGGCATATACACCGGGCGTGTACGCTGATGGTTGCTAACTTGCTTCAATTCTTGCTCTTCGGTGCTATCTTCATTCTGTCTTTGGAGATTCCATGTCGGGCGTAAAAATTTGTCGTACCCGTCGAGCGTACATTTGAGGCATGTACGTCGAGCGTGTAAGTTGGATGTCTACGCTGGGCGTATACACTGTGGGTGTCAGGCATAGACACTGGGCATATATGCTGGTATTGCATACTTAGTGAAAACTAAGCGTTTTGATCCCCAAAGTTGCAATGTGTGATACCAAATGTAGCCGTGGTTGTCCATGGGTCCCAGGGACCTGCTTCTTGCTGGAGAAGTACCAAGCTCGAAATCTTGTGGTGTTTCATTGGTCCCTCTTTGTTGATGCTTGGAGGAATCGACCCGAGAAGTGTCGACAAAGAAGTGAAAAACACCACAAGTAACTTGATATATACTTTGTTCTTTGCCACTTGACTAGATGTCATTGCACCGTGTTCAGTAGTACATGGGATTGAAAAAGTGAAATTTGTAGCTGATAGGAGGAAAGAGATTGTGGGGATTGGCGACTCCCCAAGAAATTATGCTGGGGAAATGGGATGCTCAGGTGTGCAGCATGCTGGTCCTCATCAATAGCCATTGTTTAGCAAACTCGGAATTCAGACATGCGATGTGCGTCCTTTGGCAGAACAAGGCTCTTGGTTAGTGTTCAAGAGAACTTGTTGGCAAGACCAAAGCCACAGGGGGATGTGTTACATTCTTTGGAGGAACAGGGCTCGTGTTTAATGTTTAGGAGGGGCCTGTTGGCAGAGAGCCAAAGCCATGCAACTGGATGCTTCTTGACCATTTTGGACATGAGTACTTGGTTTTGAGACAATTGCCTTCCCGCCTAGGGGCTTATATGGGAAGTGCCAAGAGTCTCGTCCCCTTTTTTTAGGGGTTTTGCATTGATCTTGTACTCATGCTCAGGTGCTAGGCCGTGTGTTGCAACTGCTGTAACGTGTTGCAGTGTGAAACAGTGTGCTCAAGGTTTTGAATGTATTCGGTGTATCGGAGGTTGGTAAACAGATAGTGAATATACCAGGAATGGAAATGTACTAGTGAACGGTTTGATTTAGTCCCGCAATGTGTGCTGTGAACATTGTTCCATCTTGCTGCTTGCGATGAGATGCATTCTTGTACGAAAACCTCGGGGTGTCATCCTGCAAACACAAATCCAAGGAGACAAGAAAACCATGGGTGAATAAGCGAGCTCAGATTTGAATGGCTACAGATGGAACAAAAATACTGTAGGAGATTCTGAGCACTGTGTATGAATGGCGGCGATATTGATGAGATTGTGTGTCAGTGAGCGATGCAGTGATTCTAATGAATGAGTGTGGCTGTGGAGTGAAGAGCTGGAGATAAATGTGCCAGTTTATAGTCTTAGCAGACTATCATGGGTTAGTTTTATGTCGTGACTTGTTAGACATTGCCCGTTTAGTGTCGTAGTGGACGTTACCTTGCCAGTTTCGAGTCTTAGCGGACCATGCAAAGGCAAGCTAGTTTATAGTCTTAGCGGACTCTGATGGTTGTAACGGTGGCAGTTTACTGTCATGCCGGACAGGTGCTAGTTTATCGTCATTGTGGACACTGTGGGGTATCAGTTTATTGTCATGATGCCAGGACAGTTGTGGTGTAAGTTTTAAGTCGTAACCCAGGACTGTTCTGTGGTATCATTTTATCGTCATGATTCCAGGACGAGCTGTGGTATCAGTTTATAATCATGATTCCAGGACTTGCATGTACCTGAGCTTGTACTCAAACATAAAACGGTTTTAGGTACAAGTGATTGGTCGGATTGGCAAGCTCATTTCCTTCAACGTCAGCTAGCTTAAATGCTCCATTGTCAAATGCTTTAGTGACCAAGTAAGGCCCTTCCCAGTTGGCTGAGAATTTTTCTGAGTGTTCTCGAACTGCCTTAAGTACAAGGTCGCCTTCTTTGATAGGGCGCTTGTTGATGTTATGCCAGTGTCGTTGCCGTTGTTGTTTTTGGTACCATTCGATCTGGTCGAGTGCGCGTATGCGTTCCTCTTCCACCGAGTCCAGGTTGATAATGCACAGATCATTGTTCTACCCGTTGTCGAAGAGTCCAGAGAGTGTGATCGTTAAAGATGGTACTTGTAATTCCAAAGGTAAAACAACTTCTGAACCGTAAACCAGACTATATGGTGTTTTACCTGTTGACGTTCGGTGCGTAGTACGGTATGCCCACAATGCGTATACCAATTGCTTGTGCCATTTTTTTTTGCTCTGGGTAAGCATTTTCTTAAGTATTGCAATAATCATCTTGTTTGCTGCTTCTACTTGTCCGTTGCTCTGAGGATAGTAAGGGGATGAAAACGAGTGTTTGATCCCCAGACTGTTACAAAAGGTTTGGGTTTCGGCACTACTAAATTGTGGTCTGTTATCAGTGATGATTGTCATGGGAATGCCGAAATGGGTTACAATGTTTTCGAGGATGAAATTGCATACATGTTTAGATGTAGTTTTCTGAAGTGGAGCTGCTTCTACCCACTTCGTGAAATATTCGGTTGCAGTTATGATGAAACTATGCCCTATAGAAGATGAGGGTGTTATTGGGCCGATAAGGTCCAATCCCCACTTTTGAAAGGGCCATGTGATTTGCACTGTATGCAACTCATTTGGTGGGACATGTATTAGATTACTATGTTTTTGGCAAGTGCTACATGTTTTAACCTTGGAGAGACAGTCATATTCCATGTGTGGCCAGTAGTAGCCTAAGCGTCTGATTTTCGTTGCCATGGCTTTTGGCACTATGTGTCCTCTGCATAGTCCCTCATGTACCTGATCAACAATGGTTTGGGCATCGATACTACTATTGCATGTTAGCAATATGCCTTCGTAGGATCGATGACACAGCGTGTCCCCTACTAGGGTATACTGCTTAGAATGTTTCCGCACGGCGTCTTTCTATGCATTTGTTAGATGTCATGTGTTTCGCTGCGTAGAAGGTATTCTTTTATGTCATCATACCATTCTATCGTGTGTGTTGTACTAACAGACGCAACTGGCAACGTGTCAGGAGTATCGGTTATCAATTTGGCACAATTGATTACGGAGCTTGGTAATGCGTGGAACATGTCTGGCGATATGTTTAATGCTAATGTGGCTAACACATCTGCGATGGTGTTATCATTTCTAGAAACATGTTGCACATCGATGTTTTCGAATCGCCCCATTAGGTGTTTTGCCAAGTCACAATATGGTTGTAAGTGTTGGGCTTTGCATGTATAGACATCTGTGACTTGGTTTAGGACTAGTTGCGAGTCTCCTCTGACTACAAGCCATGTGATGTCTGAAGCCAGTGCTACCGCGAGGCCTCTAAGGAGACCTTCATACTCCGCTATGTTGTTCGTGCAATGAAAGTTGAAACGATAAGCAAAGGGTCGGATCTCCCTGGAGGGATAGGTGATGACAACGGCTGCACTTCCTCCTCGAGAGGTTGATGCTTCGTCAAAGTTTAGGATGGCATCATAGTCATTGGGCACTGTGTCTATGACACTTATATTCTCATCTGGAAACTCTGGCTCTATAGTCGCTTGGTCGTGTGTTGGTGATGTTGCCATTTGGTTTGCTATGGCTTGACCCTTGACTGATGATTGTGCTACGTAGTACAGGTCAAATTCGGCTATCATGGCTTTCCACTGGGCTATTCGACTTGTTTCGTAAATGTTCCCTGTTATGGCTCTTAGTACATTGTCCTTGCAAATTATGTAAACCTGGTTACGGAAGAGGTAATGTCGTCATTTTCTTAAAGAAAAGACCAAAGCTAAACATGACTTCTCCACATCGTTGTACTTTTTCTCATGGGCAATTAATGCATGGCTCAAGTAATATACAGGGACTTCAGTTCCGTCATCTTTTTTTTGGCAAAGCATAGACGCAATTGACGATTCCGAAGTGGCAAGGTAGATGTAAAATGGTTTATCGTTTTTGGGCGGGTAAACTGTAGGCAGTCGAGCAAGTGCTGTTTTGATGTTCTCGAATGCTTCTTGGCACTATGGAGTCCATTCATAATGGACGTTTTTGCGTAACAGGTGGTTCATGGGTTTTAGTTTATCCGTCAGTTTTTCTATGAAGCACCTAATAAACTGTAATCTACCTTGTAGACCTAGAAGTTCGGTAAGATTGCCTGGTGGTTTCAGGTTTGCTATGTCCTTAACCTTATCGGGGTCCACCCGTATTCCTGCTTCTGAGGCTATAAATCTGAACATTTTGCTTGTTTTGACACCGAAGACGCACTTTTTTGGATTAAGTCTTAGTTCATACTTCAAACAACGTTTCAATACTAAGTCAAGATCTTGTACATGTTGTTCTTCCATTTTTTATTTAACTACAATGTCATCGACATAATCGTTGAGCGATCGTAGCATGTAATCACTAAAGATAAATGTCATTGCTCTTTGATACGTGGCTCCAGCATTCTTGAGACCAAAGGGCATCATTGTATAGCAAAAGGTTCCCCATGGTGTCATAAAGGTTGTCCTAAGTTGATGTTCCAGGTTGATACGTATTTGATTGTATCCCGAGAAGCCATCCATAAAAGACAATAAGGCGTGCCCAGTAGTTGAGTCAACAAGTTGATCCATGCTGGGTAGAGGAAAATCATCTTTTATGGTTGCAACATTTATATCTCGGAAGGCAATGCATAAGCGAATGCTTCCGTTTTTCTTTGGGACAATGACCATGTTGGACACCCACTCGGCGTAATCAACAGTCCCAATGAAACCAGCTTGATAAAGCTTGGTGATCTCATTGTGAACTGCCAATGCCACCTCGGGTCTAACCTTTGGTGCCTTTTGTTTTACCAGTCTCAATTTCGAGTCAAGAATAATGTTGTGCTGGACAATTCTAGGGTCTAACCCGGGCATGTCCGTATAGGACCAAGCGAAGGCTTTCATATTTTCCCTAAGCACGTTCTCAATGTTTTTGGCTAATGGCGGTTGTAATAAGGTGCTTAATTTTAAAATTTTAATTTCCCCATCGGGCATGATGATGGGAGTTTCGGCCAATGGGTCTTCGGTGATATTCTCTGCCTCGATGTCAAGGAATTTTGTCACGTCTTTGTAATTGTCTGTTATTTGCTGTGTTGAGGCTATGACTATGTTGTTCGTTGGTAAACTCAAGTTGATGAGATTTATGTTAATGTCTCGTGCAATTTTGCCATATGGTCCGTCAATGATTAACGGTGTGGTTAAATGCTGGCAGTCCATTGAGCTTGCTCTTGCCAATAAACAGAGAGCTGAATAAGAGAAAGGGGAAATGTTCTATGCCTTTTGGTAATTTTAAACTATGTGTACATGCATAATGGTGGATTATCGTCACACCGGGACGTACAGCAGTTTAAGGCCATACCGGTCCATAAGTGGCAATTTAAGGCCATACCGGGCTGTAAGTGGCAGTTTAAGGCCATACCGGGCCGTCACTGGGTTGGGAAATGGCAGTTTAAGGCCATACAAGGCCTTAGTGGCAGTTTAAGGCCGTACCGGGCCTGAATGGGTTTACACTAGAATGTTCAGTGTAAACATGTGAAATGGGGTCCACGGGGGAACCAAGACGTAATAATCTCTGTTTTTAATAATTTTTACATTATTTTCAGGCAAATTTTAGCGAAAAATAAGTAAAAATGCACAAAATGGCAAAAAGGAGTAACGGCGGCGTAAACGGCAGCATCAGCGTCAGCGGAGCGCTATATAAAGAAGAGGGGGGGTTCATTTGTTTCTTACT
Organism: Gnetum montanum; assembly: GCA_015680685.1. Classification (NCBI taxonomy): domain Eukaryota; kingdom Viridiplantae; phylum Streptophyta; class Gnetopsida; order Gnetales; family Gnetaceae; genus Gnetum; species Gnetum montanum. Next base: position 33,503 of record MNCI01023303.1, on the reverse strand, counting down.
TTGAATCGTGAGCGTAAGCGACGGAGCGTAAACTGTGAAACCGTAAGCGTAAGCGTAAACTTGCTCGTGAGCGTAGACGTCGAAGTGTAACCCTTAGCGTAGATGCTCAACACTAAACCCCAGCGTAGATGTGGAGTGTAGAATTTTAGGCACTAGCGTAGATAGTCTTTCTCAGCGTAAACTTGTGCGATCAGCATAGAGGAGGCCGAGATGGGCAAAGGAAAAGAAGTGGAAGGCCAGGGGAGGAAGGGTCCCGATTTGACCTTTGCAGAGGAGACTAAAGCCATGCTGCAGGGACTGCCCAGGCCAAAGATCTTGTCATGGCCTGTGACATCACACAGGTAGGCTCTGATCCCTACCTCTGTCATTATTTTTTGCTTTCCCTTTTTCGGCGTAGACAGTCTCGGCGTATACGCCGAGCGTAGGGGTTTTCGGCGTATACGCCGAGCGTAATTTCATAGCGTGAAGTCGGATTTGCGTAAACTGTTAGGGTGTAATCAGTTTTATTAGCGTAAACAATTTTCCTGCACTATTATGTCAGCGTGATTTGTTTGTTTTATCAGCGTAAACTCTGTCTATTGTGATGGCGTATATGTCGAGGGTTTTTTCAACGTATACGTTGTGCGTGCACAGTTGTTTTTATAGCGTAGACTTGCTTTTCGTGTTTCTGGCGTAAACATTGCTTTTTCCGTGTCGGCGTAGACTGCTTACGCTGAAAGCGAGCTTGGGCGTATATGCCGAGGGTTTCTTGGGCGTATACGCTAATCGTAAGAAGTTCGGGCAACAGCGTGAAACAGTTCATTGTCGGTGTATACGCTGAGTTAGGCAGCGTATATGCTAAGTGTACAGCGTATACGTTGATTTTAGCAGCACATTTCACTAAGTGTAAACAATTTCGCCAGCGTATATGCTGGTTTACGGGGTGTATACGCTTAAACAGTTAGTAAATTTTTAGATTTTAAGTGTCGATTTATGATGTAAACTTTCACTTTTCGGGCTGTTTTATGGTGATGTTATGATTGGTTGCAGGGACAGTAAGCGCTTCCTCCTCGTCGTTGAGCTTGTCAGGGTCTTAGCATGGGTTGGCCCTATTGAGGCTGAGGAGGCTCCCCCGGATCTAACCGTGGATGACAACGGCGTTTGGTTCAGGGAAGGCGCATGTGGATTTCTGGCCTTCCTGTTAGACAATTTCGAGGTGGCTATCTGGTCGAATTTTAACGAGGTGATTGCATGGAGCGTGCTTGAGGAAATGCTGCCGGGGGCTGCAGAGGGTGTCATGGTCTTCATAGAAGAAATTAACAAGGGGCCATTTGTTAACGAAGATAGTTTTACTCGCGGGCCTCGGTCTACATGCCCATTAACGTGCGTGTGGGGACTATTGCCACAAGGGTTAGACTACCTCAACAATACTCTGTTCATAGCTGCCCGCGTGCACACGATATTCCAGAATCCTCCTGGCATAGTGTACCAAGTGGACAGGTGGGGCTATTAAGTTTAGTATTTCCCTTTCGCCGTCTGGTGTTTGTTTTTTGTTTTGACATATATTTGTTTATAGACCGAAGACCAACCCGGACGGGACATGCATCGAGGATGAAGGACTAGCTCTTGCTTGCACTGCCCTGGAGGCATTCATGATGGGCTCCACCCTTCGTGGAATCGTACTGAGTCAAATGAAGGGAGCGATCGTCCATTTTCATAAGCAGTTCTCCAGAGCATTCGCGATGTGCAAAGCTCGTGGGTGGCTTCATGAAGACTGGTCGAACAATGGGCCAGTCTTTCCTCGTGACTTTGGCAGCACATCTAAATCCACCACTAATGGTAAGTGATAACATTTCCTAGATATGTTAGTGGGTTTGTCCAACTATTTTGAGTTACGTTGATACGACCATTTTAAATTGCTTTTACAGTTGATGCACCTCCTAGTGAGGATCCAGTGACAACTGGACGAACCGAGAGTACCTTGTCGATGAAGTTCGGGGAGGTGACTAAGGCTCAAAAGTGGTT
>MNCI01023303.1:16709-30912 GCA_015680685.1 Gnetum montanum | reverse complement strand
AAAAGTTGTGGAAGTGAACGAATTATATCCCCTGTTCAGAGCATGGGTATTCCCTAAAACTCTTTCTCAGGTGAAGTGTCTTGGGGTTGAGGCTATTTGTGTCATGCGAACTGTCTTGGAAACGGGCATGCGATATAACTGGGCATGATTTTTGTTGTTGGGCATGTGCAAGGAGATAGTGCGGTTGCGTTCGAATGTCGAGGCACAATCCCACTTTACCTTTGCGTTCTTCGTTGGTTATCTTTGTCATTTTTCCAAGTTCCTAGTAGTTCATGCAGACAACAAGTTTGTTCTGCGGGATCGGGGTCAACTATCCTGCCCGTGGATCAATCACTTGTTTGAGACAGCTAAATCCCAAGATGCACCTGAAGGCATTGATGAATCTGTTTCTATTACTACAGGGGGATCATTTGACGCTTCAATCCACACACATGATAGTTTGGGATTGGAGCTAGACGATGTACCCTACATTGCTAGAAGGGTAGAACGGGTCATCAAGGAGACCATTGGCCAAGCCAAGTCAAAGCTAAAAAGGCATGAACACACTACTGAGGAAGTCTCGGATGTGAGCCAGCCACGTGTGAAGCGCATACGCTTCAAGATGCCTAGTAAGTGGACCTCGCCTACTTATTGCTTTATCATTTTCGTTTTGTTTATAACTTTTACTTCAATCGCTTATGTGTCATTGATGTTTTTGGCTTGATTAAAAAATAGTGAGGAAACAAGCTTTAGAGACTATCACCGAGGAGGAGGAGACCAACACGGAGAAGAATAACGAGGAGGAAATCACGGAGAAGATCCAGGGCAGAGGAACGGAGGAGTTAAAGGAAAATACCACTGAAACCGAACTATTGGACGATCAGGACGCTATCAACCAAATGTTCAGTAGTTTCTTTAAGGGAAATCTGGATTTGGGCGACCCCCCAGAGGGTGACAAGGATCATGGTACGTTTTCCTTTTTACTTCGTTTTGAATTGCTTGATCAATTGTCAATCCTATGGTATTTTATTTTCATGTTTTTATCTTGTTTAGATGAAGGTAGTGAGACCAGGATGGTGCGGTTGGACGTACCCATGAAGACGGTTCCCCCTGAGAGGATCGCGGAGGTTAGTTCATCCCATATNTTTCACGTGGATAGGAGCTAAATTGAGATGGGATCCCTTTGAGAGCGTCAGCATAGAAAGTTTAACCACACTTTCCCCAGAAGTGGAACAGGTGCCAAGGCCTGTTTACGATGGAGTTGCAGAAGGCTTTGTGCACAATGCTAAGTCGTTATGGACCTGTAGGCGTTCCGTTGAGCAGTTGTGGCTACAAATTTAGGCAAAAGAGAAGGAAGCCTCTGAATTGTTAGTGGAACGTGATGATCTGAAGGCTCGGTATGAGTTCGCCACTGCCAGACTAAGCAATGATCGCTCCTGACGAACGTCAGAGGTTACGTACACCAGATATTGGAATCTGCTGAATCATCATGCGTCGCTGACTCGGAGAATGGCAGAGCGCAAAGCCCAAATTGATCTCCCGAACCTTAAATGTCTAGATTGGAAAGCCTTCGCTCGAAGGTTCGTAAGTGGGGTCAGGATGAGAAAAATCACAAACACTACTACAAGAAGTCATTAAAAGTGGTGTCTATTGAAAAGTGCCAACTAGAGATGTTTGTGGAGGGTTTGGGTTTGCGTTCTGCCTTCGATACTTTTGCTCAAAATACAACTATGGAAATGGAGTCACCTACAAGGGTGATCACAACTGCTTCTGGGGAAGTGTCGGTGGACAAGTTCCCTCTGAAACGTCCTACCTAGTCAGCCGTCGACAAAGGAAAAACTTTGGTAGACGTCGACTTGGGTCTTGATGGGATAGATTGGGTCAACGTTTTAGAAGAAGAAATCCTTCATCGGCTGGAATTCGGCTTAGGGGGATCTCCTATGGTAAGCGTTCTATCCTTATGAAATTAATTCATTGAATAATGTTTAAAATTTTGACATTCGCTTATTCTTATGTTGGTTGTTTCTTTTTGGTATTTTCAGGATGAAGGTGGCGATGATGCCCAAGAGGCTGGCCCCAGTGGAGCAGGGGTCCCTGATGCTAGTGGATCTAAAGGGGATGACCCTCCCAGCACAGATGTTTAGTGTTTTAATTTGTAAGTTTTTGTCATTCTTTTTTTTTGACTTGGGAATTGTAACTTAAAATTTTTGAGATGGACGAAAATAGTTGATACTTGCTGATTTTGCATAACACTGCATGTAAGAAAGTTTTTGCTGATTTTGAATTTAATTGTAAACACGGCACGACAATGTTAAATGTTTTGGCTTGTTTTCTGTTTTAAGTGCAATGCGAAACTGTAATTATAAAAAGATAAATGAAAACGATGTGCTAGTTTATGGAGATTTTGGGCCCCATGCGTAGTTTATGGCCATTTCGGGCGCCAGTGTAATTAGGAAATATTTTGAGGGATGCGGATAGGTTTCTCGGTCGACCGATCATTACTGATCGTGGCTAGTTTTACATCTTTGCAGACATGATAGTTTAATGTCATTTCAGACATGGGAGTGTAGTTTAATAATAAAATTTTTTTTTGTTTTCTTTTCGATTTATCGTAGTTTAGTGTCATTTCGGACAAATTGTAGTTTAACGTCGTTTCGGACATGTTATAGTTTAACGTCATTTCGGACTGGGCGTATTGATATTATTGTAATAGTTTTTTGATTTTCTTCCTTTTAATGTTAGGCAATATGTCAGCGGGTATGATTCTGTATTCGGCGTCCCCTTCGCTGATTACGTTAAATAGTAACTCGGCCCAAGGGACGTCTGATAGAATGGTTCTTGTGTCAGTGTTTTCAGATGTTTCGGTAGTTGGCATGATTTCTATGTTAGTTTCTAATTGGGAGTCCATATGTACAGGGTCAGACGCAAGCGTTTCTATTTTAGGGGGCTCTTGTTCCACATCTAAAGGTTTACTGCTTACTGGTGCTTGCGGATTCTTGTCATTTTGGCTAGGCTTTTCGAGCTCGACCTCTGAGCCCTAGTCCATGTCCATGTGTGATGAAATGATAGGAGTAGCTGCTTCCCCATGTATGATGATTTCACTGGCCTCATAAGGCAGGTGAATTTATTGGTGTATAGGGGAGGAGACAGCTCTTAGTTGGGCCAACCAAGGTCTTCCTAATATTAGGTTGAATNTCTACGTGGACCCTATGTATTTTGAACTAGTTTATACGTATCGTTATGAACATGGGGGCTGTTGTTATCTCCCCTATTTTCTTTTCTACCTTGATGTTGTCGTCATGGAAGCTTAATGGTTTAAGAGTTGTCCCGTGAGGCGAGTACATCATCGCATGAATGGAGGGTTCATTTGGGGGCAAATCCTCGTTTACCGGGATTGACGTTAACATACGTACCAAAGCTTCCCGATGTGTTTGGGATGTTAGAACCAAGTCGTACAAGCTTAGTGAAGTGTTCTTTTGTTTCAGTGCTTGGGTGACTTGTGTCAAGGCGGTGGCGAAATCTCTACTGTTGGGGGCATTTTTATCTGCGATGACTGGATCCATTGGGCCCAACAGTTTTATTTCACGTTTTGTCGATTTGTCATTCTTGTTTGAAACTATCGTTTTAGGTGGTTCATGTTTTTCAAATGATTCACCTTCGTTGCCCATGTTCAGTTGGTTGTTAGATGACGACATGAGTACAGAGTTAAGTGGAGTGGGCTTAGGTGGCCCCACAGCCAGCTGTTGGCGTTCCTTCTCCACACGTTCATGTATAAGTCTATTAGCTAGGCGTTCTCATGTGTGAAGTGGAGGTGGGACTGGTCTTGGCACCTCGGGTTACCCTGGGACTTTTACCACATATGGAGCTGGGCAGGGTTGCGGTTGTACCGTCGACTGTGATTGGTTAGAAGGTTGGCCAGGGACCCTAATGACGTAGGGGCTGGGTTTGCCTTGTGCTCATGAGATGGAGGTTTGGTAATCATTAGGAGTTTTGGGTATCCTAATGACATACGGGGTTGGTTTTGGTGGAGGTTGGACCTCCGCTCTTGTGATTGCGGATGGTACTCGGACTACGAAAGGGGTAGGTCGGGTATGAGGGGTTGGTGCATTTGAGGGAATGATGGGAGGGACACGCACTACGTATGGTTTTTTATGCATCATGATGTTGGATGTGGGTACGGCCGAGGGTACTCGGACGACATATGGTTGTTGTGGGGCACGTGGTGGTTGAGGCGCAGACATGAAAATAGCGGGAGGAATCTGAACTACGAATGGCCTTTTAGGTGTTTCCTGTTTATGCTCGGGGTAGATGGTGTTGATGTTGAGTATCTCGGAATCATCATCGAAGCATATTATATTAATGACGTACGACGCCTCTTTGGTGTTCAGGGGGTCTTTATACATCCCCATGGCTTGATTCTACGGTTGGATCAGGTTGGCCTCGTCAAAAGTGATCTGGCCTTCATCGATCATTCTCTAAATATCCTGCTTCAAGGTGAAACAGTAATCCATACCATGCCCATTGCGTTGATGGTAATCGCAAAAGTGATTCATTCTAAAACCTTTGGGTACAGGAGGCTCATTCGGTGTCGCTAGGCTTAGGTTCTGTACAAGTTGATAGAACCGGTCGTGTCTTTGGATGGCCGTAGGGGTTAACTTTTTATGTTTCATTAGCCCATCCTTCAGGAGTTGATCGAAGGCTGGGATGGCTTCATTAACAGAGGTGTGTATTGAGAGGGTTCTTTCCTCTCGAAATTTCGCGTACGGTTTGTTGGGTTCTGTTGCGATGATGATTCTTGCGCGGTTGTGCAAGTTGGTTTATTGTAGTTAGTAGGGGTTACTGGCAATCTGTTTTGTTGTTGCACCCCCGCTATCGCCGCTATAGTTTCCTTAGCCTTCTCTTTATCTTTTTTAGTGTGTTGATTCTTAAAGGCTAGGTATGCAGGGTCATGGTTGTTTTGGGCCGCTTCTTCTCTGTTTTTAATTTGCACAAATTCTTGGTTAAGATTACGTGCATTAAGGTAGTATAGCTTGGATTTAAAGAAGTCATTAACAGCCCCTTTTAGAATAGTAAGTAGGTAGGTCTGGGAGATTGGCTCATGCAGCTCGTTGAGAGCAGTGCTCCACCTCTGAATAAATTTCTGTACAGGTTTAAGCAGTGCTTGCTTGACTTATATGAGGCTGTCCAGTGTGGCCTCGGGTTTCAAGTTGTATTTGAACCTGGTCACGAACTGGTGTAATAAATCTTCCAAGGAGAAGATGGAATTCCTTGGCAGCGCTCGATACCAATCAAGTGCTCTCCCCACGAGGGACATGGGGAACACTCGGAGGATGGCATGGGGCCATGCCTGGAGTAGCACACATTCTAACCTAAATGTTATTAAATGAGCATTGGGGTCTGTCTCGCCATTGTATTTGGTTAGTGTTGGTAAGGAGATGCCTTTGGTCAAGTTAAGGGTGGGACAGAAGAGCTGATGGGGTCATCGTGGTAGAAGTCCACTACCTTCAACTCCCCGTCGGCGGCTATTTTGAGGCGTTTCACCTTGTCAGTTAATTCTTGCATCAGTTTTTTGGCGTCTTCTCAATATTGGGCACTTGGTAACATGGCAGCTTGAGGTTGTGGTATATTGTATGGGTTAGACTGTTGGACAGTGGGTTGAAAGGCGGAAAGTTTTGTGATCAACGGTTGTGCTTGTGGAAAGTTTTACAGCGGGTGGCACTAGGGACGACACGTTATAGGGGAAAGGCTATTGTTGCTATGGTAGCAGCTGTACCGGGGGAGCGTGTGCTGGTGGCACCATGTGGGGTGACACGTGGTGGTGGGAGGGTTGGTGTGACGGCACACCCATCGTTGGCCATTGCCCGGCCATGTTGTACGAAGGGACTCCTTGTTGGGTTACGACGGTCAAGGGGGCTGCATGCGTTTGAATGTGCGGGATGTAGTGAGCGGATGTGGATGTCGGTATCACATGTGACATCCCTATCACTCGTGGTGGGAGCATTATTCCCATGCTATCGTGAGGGGGTGGCGCTTGTGAGGACGAGCTTGCAGCTGCAGCGGGGATGATTGTGAGAGGGAGTGTGTTAGGTTGGGGGTCATTCAGAGGAGGAACATGCACTAGTGCTGATGTTTCCGGTGGTGGTGTTTGGGCCTGGGTGAACCTAAGGGGTTGGAGGGGCATGATCTCCCTTGTGTCTAGATGAAAAATAGGGTTGATATGGTTTTTCGGACTGAGGGTGTGATAGGAGTCCTTGTGCTATGATTGGGTAGTGAATTCGTCCTCTTCTTCCAATTGGGGATCCACCGCAGGCTGATCCAACGAGTGGCGCCTGTGCAGGAGGAGCTGTGTGATGAGTTCCAAGTATTGCTCTAGAATGGGGATTACATCATATGGGGAAGGGATGAACTCGCATCCCCCCCTATAAAAGAGTTCGAACTGCCTCTTTACCTCCATTTCGACTCGATCCACAGCCAGGCCAGCCTGTATCTTAATACATATGAAGTTATATTGGTCCTGGGTTATAATGCTGGAGGCTGGGTTCCTCCCTTGTAACCTTAGGGATCGACGGGGCCCCGCTGTGGGTTGTACCCCCGAGTGTTGCGCAACAGGCTATTGGACAGCCATGGTGCCCACGACGTCGGTTACTTGAGTGGTTGCAGTGGTGGTGTTTACGAGGTTCATGATGACCGGTTGAGAGTATGACATGGGGTAGAGGAGCGAAATTAGTTTAGTACCGCATAAATTGATTGGAAAAGTGCAGCGTATATGCTTCAACGTTCAACGTATAGCGTCAGTGTAGATAGCGTATACAGCGTAAGCAGTGCAGCGTATACGCTATGCAACGTATACAGCTTCGGGATGCAGCGTAAAATAGGATAGAGCATAAAAAAGAGTACAACGTAAAACAAGACACAACATAAAACAAGGCACAACATAAGACAGAGCACAGCGTAAAACAGGATAGAGCGTAAAACAAGGCACGGCGTAAAACAGAGTACTGGCGTAGAGAATGCAGCGTATGGTTTTCTGGTTAGGTTTTAATAGGGATAGTGTAAACACTGAACAGTGTAGACGCTAGACAGTTTGCAGGTTGAGTTTTCAGACCAGGCTGCGTAGACGCTGGGGTTTCTGTGGACATAGTCCACGTGAAGTTGGCAGCGTAGACGCTGGGGTTTCTGTAGATAGAGTCCACGTGAAGTTGGTCAACGTAGACACTGAAAGACTTGTAGGGGGTGAGTCTTGAACAGTGCAGCAAGAACGTTGATGAGCGTAGATGCTGGGGAGCGTACAAGCAAGGTTTTAGGTGGAGCCCTCCTTCTAACGCCAATTTCTGTACCGCCTGAAATCGTCGGTCCCCGGCTGGAAGGAAACAGAGACCGTGGGATCGCAAGGCATGCACAGAAGATCCTACCTTCACTTGAGGGCGAGCTGGAATGCACGAAGGTAGAGTACCTTGGGTGGTCCACAAACGGATCAGACAAGGATTTCCCCGAACGTATATCGAAGTGCTATACGCTGGGTTATGCGTAAACGGCGTGACAGGCGTAAACGAGAGCGTAAACAGCGTAACAGATGTGGAAAGGGCATAAATATAAATGAGCGTAAACAGAAACACATGCAAGAAATTAGCGTAAACTGTAAACAATGGTATTATAGATTCAAAGTACAGTGCACTGGTCTAACGGAGTTGTGATGGAACACAAGGCGGACGAAAAGCCCCGGTGGATGCAGGGATGACTCGGTTGGTTCGCACAGTAGGCGGAGCGTAGAGACTGTGTGCACGGCGTACAGGGCTTTCCAGCATAAGAGGATTTTAGCTCTGGTGCACAGCGTAAATGTCTCTGGGATCCTTTGAGATGTTTTCCAACCAACCTGGATGAAGTGGAAAAGTGGGATTTTTATACCGGTTGTTACGCTAGACTCAGGTTAGGAGACATGTGGCGCGTTAACCGGGTGCATACAATTTACAAATATACAACATATTACATCTGCTGGGCTTATACGCTGGGCGTATACGCTACATCAGGCCGGCGTACATGCTGGGTGTATACGCTAGACATGCGGGGCGTGTGTGAACTTGGGTGGAGATGCTATGGATGCTGGGCATACACGCTGAGCATATACGCCGACAATGGCTAGGCGTATATGTCGGGCGTGTACGCTGATGGTTGCCAACTTTATTCAATTCTTGCTCTTTGGTGCTATCTTCATTCTGTCTTTGGAGATTCCATGTCGGGCGTAAACATTTGCTGTACCTGCCGAGTGTACATGTGAGGCGTGTACGTCGGGCATGTAAGTTGGATGTCTACGCTAGGCATATACGCTGGGTGTATACGCTGTGGGTGTCAAGCGTAGATGCTGGGTGTATACGCTGGTATTGCATACTTAGTGAAAACTAAGCGTTTTGATCCCCAAAGTTGCAATGTATGACACCAAATGTAGCCGTGGTTGTCCATGGGTCCCAAGGACCTGCTTCTTGCTGGAGAAGTACCAAGCTCGAAATTTTGTGGTGTTTCATTCCGCGATCCCACCGTCTCTATTTCCTTCCAGCCGAAGACCGAAGATGGTATAAGGTGTAGTCAATTCATGTTTAACCCCTAAGCGTTGCATCAACTTCCAAAAGGTTACATCCGTAAAGTGTGTTCCATTATCTGAGATAAGTGCACGTGGCACACCAAACCTATTTATGACTTGTTGTTGCACAAATCGTATAGCTGTAGATGATGTGTAGTCTATAATAGTAGTTGCTTCAGCCCATTTCATTAGATAGTCAATAGCAACAATGATGTAAGCTTTTCCATTGGACATTGGTGTAATGGGCCCCATAAAATCTATTCTCCAAATGTCGAAGGGTTCCAAAGGTTGAATCCATTGTTGTGGACCCTCCATTCTAGTAGTCATTCCTCCATCACATTGATAGTGCTCATAGGATTGAACAAATTGATGGGCATCCCGAAATAATGTTGGCCAGTAATATCTTGCAAGAAGGATCTTAATAGCTGTCCATCTCCTTGCATAGTGACCCCCACAAGGACCCTCATGAGTGTCTTGGAGAACTCTTAGTTGGTCCACATTGGGCACATACCATTGAACCCAGCCATTAAGAAAAACTTTGTAAAGTTATCTATTGATCTCCATAAAGTACTTGTCTCTGTGAAGAAACTATTGTTTCTTCCTAAAGTCCAGCTCTTGTGGTGTTTGTTGGGAAAGGAGATAGGTGAGAATGCTACTATACCAATTCCTTTCCATGGGTTGGTTATTCACTACACCAGAAAAGAGGGCTTTGTTAGGAAAATGATCGGATATGGCATATTCATCCTCTTTGCTATCCCAGTGCAACCGAGATAAATGATCTACAACTATGTTCTTGGTGCCCTTTCGATCAATCATCGTTAGATCGAACTCCTGTAGGATTACCAACCATCGCATATAACGAGGGCTAACCATTGGCTTGTTCATGAGGAACTTGATTACACTATGATCCGTATGGATGAACACTTTGTAATCAAACACATAGTGCCTAAACTTATTTGGTGCAAATACTACAACCATTAATTCTTTTCTATAGTCATGTAGTTCAGTTGTGCATTGGCGATACTCCTACTTGCATAGTGGATGTAGTAAGGACATTTTTGGTCATCTAACTATGTAAGTACAACTCCTAAGGCATAATTGGATGCATCAGTCATTATATGGAATGGTCTGGACCAGTTAGGGGCTTGTAGAATGGGAGTTTCAACAAGCTTTTATTTTAGAGTTTGGAATGCTCGTTCACATTCCCTAGTCCATTCAAATGGTGCATCCTTCTTCGTTAGTTCTACCAATGGTTTGGCAATCTTGGAGAAGTTCTCAATGAATCTCCTATAGTAGCCAGCATGTCCAAGAAATGATCAAATGTCTTTGATAGTTTCTTGTTGTCGGGTGATTCCTTGGATGACCCTAACTTTATCTGGGTCTACTTCTATTCCTGAATGTGAAATCTTATTCCCAAGTACTACATACTCTTGGACCATCAAATGGCTTTTCTGCTAGTTAAGGCTTAAGTTGGTTTCAACACATCGTTTTCGCACTTGCTCTAATCAGTCCAAGGCTCGATCAAAGCTTGTTCCATAAGTCGAGAAGTTGTCCATAAAGTCTTTCACTCTGTTCCCTATCTGTTGTTGGAATATTCTTAGAACTAAACATTGAAACGTGGTAGGAGCATTACATAAGCCAAATGGCATTTGTTTATATGCAAGTGTTCCCCAAGGACTAGTGAACATTTTTTTGGCTTGATCTTCTAGTGCTATCCGTATTTGGTTGTATCCACTATAGCCATCCAGAAAACTATAATAACGATGCCCTGCTATGGTGTCTAAGACTTGGTCAACAAATGGTAACAGAAAATGATCCTTGAATGTTGCCATGTTCAACAGCCTAAAATCTATACACATCCTCCATTTGCCTCCCTTTTTAGGCACGATCACTAGAGGGCTAACCCATTCACTATTAGCAATGGGATATATGAACCTAGCCTTAAGAAGCTATTCTCTCTCTTCTTTTACTATTTGTTTAAATTTTGGGTTCAATCATCTCTGCAGTTGTTTTTGAGGTTAAGGTTTGGAAGTTGGCAACAGACTTGCTATAGTGTGTCTATGCTTTCAATGTAAGCACTAGTTATTCCCTCAGTTAGTTCCATGCATGTTAGTGAATTGCTCTCTTGGTTAGCAATCAGCCACTAGGTGTCTTCTTGTCATGTGGTTGCTGCATACAAGCACTTTTGTATATTAATGTCTTATACACACCAATTGCATGTAGGAAATGCTAAAATTTGCATAACCCATGATTTCTACATGCAATGGCACCTTGTGTCACTATATGCGATGCATGGAACTTTCTTCTTCTCGATCTTTCCAAAAGTATTCTTCTTGGATATTTCTAGGGAAAGATCGTGGATTCCTAGGCATGCATCTATAGTACTTAGCCATGATCTTCCCATTATTATTGGGAAGTTCCCCTTATCATTGTTTATTTGTATTACTAGGAAATCAGCTGGATATGACCAACCACATATGATGGTAACGATGTCCTCCACAAGTCCCAAGGGGACAGTGATGGACTAGTCAACCAACTCTAGTCGAATGTTACTCTTCCTTAATAGAGGTAGGTTCTAGGCTTTATACATCTCTTGTAATATTAGGTTGACTCTGGAACCTAAGTCCAGAAGAGCTTTACATGGTTCATTCCTAGTGACTTGGAGATAGATGAGAGGACTTCCAGGATCAGAGAATTTCCTGGGAAGGTGGCGCACCTTAATCTAGTTGGTAATAGCATGTGTTAACATAACTGTGTGTGTCAAGCTCAATGTTTGGATTGAAGGAGGCCTTGAGGCCTTATTTGGTAGGGAGGTGTTCAGATGCTCAACTGCTTGTGATGGTGAGGGCTTTGTTGGATTATTGGTTTTGAAGAAAGATCTTTTTTTCATAAGGTTTTCAGAACCAATAGCAGGTTGAGGATTCACAGCCCTCATGACATTATGTTGCTATGGTTGAGTGGGAAGTTCCCCTTGCATTACTAGAGTGGGTGGTAATGGAGATATCGGTGTGAGAGCTACTGATGGATTTGGAGGATGGTATGTTTATTGGTTATCTCTCCTAGGAGAAGGAGTTCTATAATACTCCTGAGCTTGATAGTGATGTTCTGGTGTCATGTGACCAACGAGGTCATGTGGAGAGATTGGCTGCTACACGTAATAGCCATATGGATTTTGTTGCCGATAAGGGTATTGTTGCCTTGGCGGTGGCATCCCCCATGACTATGGGTATTGCTACTATTGGTGCTGATCAATAGGTTGTGTCAAAGTTCCACTTGGATAATATGTTAATGGTTGGTGGAACTACCTCGGGTTACATGGGGGATAAGGTAATCATCGGGGTGCTTGTCGTTTGTTAAGTCGTGGGTTAAGTGCATACACCCCAGACTCTTGCATATGTGAGATTATTGGGAAACATCCCTTAGGATGGTCATACTAGCATATCTCACATCCACCATCATTGTCCGTATCAAAATCCACAACCTCTTCAGTGATGGCCATTTTACCCTTACCTTTGTTATGTGGATGGTCCAAATCCCTCTTTTTCTTTTTATCATAGTCACTACCTCACTCCTTAGACTCCTCTATGATTTTGAGAACAGTTTCAAATCTACTGTCTAAGGAGTCCCACATTTGGTCTACCTTCATTGACACTTCTGTTGTTAATTTTTGGAGTGGCAAGGTTTTCCTATTCACCATCTCTTCGAGTGGTGACTCTTCCTCCTCCTCATAGAATCTCACTTCCCTTTTTTGGAGGAAAGGATCATAGTTGTACTCTTCCTCACTTTCTCTCTTACGTAGCTCTCCTTCTTCCTTAGCTACTTTCTCCAAAAAAATCTATGAACCTAATGGGACCTAAGTTCTCATAATCTTCCATGGACATACGTTCCAAGGGTTCTCCTAGTTTCATGCCTAAGTACATCTACGAGATGGCGTAGTTGATCCTGTTGTGAGTAACCATGGCTCAGGCAATGATGTAGCAATGCATAATATCGGCCCATGGCAGCATCCAAGGATTTGTGATTTCCTTACTTCCATCCTTGGATTTGCTTTCGTAGCTTGGACACCTGAGAGTACATTTGATATTTATCATTAAACAGTTCTAGCATCGTACTCCATCTTTGAATGGACTGATACCAGCTTTCCGCTTCTTTCATCAATGTCCTCAGGAACAACTTTAATTTTTACCACTCATTCTCAATGTTCTGCAAGGCACATGCATCGTGAAATTCTTATAAGTGGTTTTGAGGATCAGCATTGTATCCCCCCTCAAATCGTGGGATATTATTCATGTCTAACCTCTTGATCTTGCTATCCTTTTGGTGCCTTGTGGGAATTCTTACAGCCTTCATGATGTCTAACATGCTTCGGGTTGCAGGTAGGGATTTTTCATGGTCATTTCTTTCATAGCGTTTGTGATGTCTATGTGGTTCCCTACTCTCCCTTCTTCTATGCCATGATTCTCTAGAATGCCCTCATCCTCATTCTTGACTCTCTCATCAAGGTTTCTCACTCTGTTTACCCTTATCCTCATGATTAGGTTCCTTATGACTACGTCCTGATACTAAAGGAGAGGATGAATGTGATGATGAAGGTGAAGAAGAAGGAGAACCATCGCCATGATGATGTTTTCTACCTTCTCTTCGGTGGACTTGGCCTCGATCATGATTACGATTGACTGCTTGTCCTTATCATGTGTTTGTGTTCCCTCATTGAATACTTGGTGTTTGTGGGGGTCAAAACCAAGATTGTGAATCATGGAGTGGAGGTTCTGATACACCACCTCCTCACCATCGTTAGGAGGGGTAACATCATTTTATGGAGAACCTATTGAAATAGGTTCACCACCCTTAACTTCGCTAAAGTCATGTGGAGCATTATGGGGTCTTTTGCCCTTCAATAATGTATAGTATCTTTGCTATTGCAAATCCCTTTGATGTTGTGCTTCTGTGGGATGGTAATCCCTTGTGTCATGGTTGCATGCAATGTACTCTGCATACAATTGTGACATGCCTATTTGTGCAAGAGCATGAAGGAGCATGTTGGGGACTACTCGGTCTGGAGGCAACACTATGTTACCCTCCAAGTCTCTCAAACACAGTTGTTCATCTTGATGGAGAATAAAGGTAAAGTCAGGTACATATTCATCATGATGAGTATATACCACACGGAATTGTTGAGGAACTGGTGGATCTTGGTTACGTATGTTGTGTCACCGACTGTCTCTTGTGTTGGTCCTAGGCGATGAAGTGATTTTTTGTAAAGAAGAAGAAATTTTAGTCTTGTTCAGTGTGTTGTTTAGTGTTATCTTATTTTCTTTTTCTCTTGATCAACCCTAAGGGTTTTTTTGAGCCTCCCAATGATATGAATGATATCTTATGTTCTACGTAGTGCACAAACAACTAAGTCCCTAGCAACGGTGGCAATGATGAGTGGCAAGGTACCCCTACACTCAACCATACGAATACAAGCATCTGACGTGCGATCTGGTTGAATTCCAAGGACTAAGTGCTTATGCACCCTAATGGAACACTTAAGGTTAATCAATCACTAGCTTTCCAAACTTGTATTATCACGGTTGTATGATTAAGTAAGCTTGAGGTATATGATTTTTATATCTTTTATCTTTTTAATGTCTTATGCTAATAGGG
>MNCI01023303.1:0-16189 GCA_015680685.1 Gnetum montanum | reverse complement strand
AGGAGAAATATTCTAACTTTCAAATGTAAAGACTGCAAGATTTTGTCTACTACTATGAATCTAATTCCCATAAACATGGTTGGGAGCTCATATTTATAGTTTTTGCTTTAGGGCTGCATTAATGGGACCCCATCAATGTAGCAAATGCTACGTTGATGTAGCCCCATCAACATGGCAACACCACATAAATGGGGCCTTGTTGACAGGGGACCATTGATGAGGTCACATCCATGGGGCCCATTGATGTGGCTTATTGATGCTTCTTCAAGTCCCTTGTGGCAATTATGTTTAAATGACCTAATAAAGCCCAACCTTAATCTAGAACAAAATCAACCACTTTTAGTGACTTCACATCACCACTTTAAGACCAGTCTAGTCCTTGAAATACAAACATGCACCATAGATTAAACACCAGTCATTATTTAGGAGGAAGTCAGAATTGAAAAAGGGCCTTAGTTAGAGGGGACCTTCCTGTAACGACGGAAAATGTCGGCAGCTGGAAAATACCGAACAAATCCCGTGTACATAGTTTTAACCACAGATCCGCGCGAGGGCTATGCTGGAAAAACGAATCCGCGGCCCCCTGAACAGTCTTGTCGATCAGACAGGGACTTACTAATCAGTAAACTGATGAATATTTTGTGAAAACGATCTGATTTGAGGAATCGTAAAACGAGGGGAAAACGATGTAGGCAAATTGCAACGATGATAATGTTAAACACGATAAGAGGAGGCTGACATAAGAGAAACATGTAGTTTCAAGATCTACGCTTTGAGTTGAAAAATGTATATTTTGTATATCTCGTTACACTAGGGAATCCCCGGTTACTAGATGTCAAGCAAGCACAAAACAACAAGAAAATGGTCCAAATAGAAGTTCGATCTACCTCGTGGGCTAAAGCCAAGATGCAAGGAAGGTCAAGCTCTGACGTCTACCGATCAACTGTTTCTGACCAATAGAGTCTTCCCAGCAGAACGATTACTCCTGTCACCAGTGCTCAAAGCGAACTGTGCTCTGTTTCTGTTGTAAGGTGATGCTGTCAACAATTGCCAAAGTGCTGCTCTCTGTATCTCTACTCCAAAAGTGATAAGTGCTTTGGTGCTCAAAAAAATGCCCTTGCTTCTCTGATTTGCCAACCCCTATATCTTTGTCAACTGGGGTATTTATAGGCTGTGACACTCTGTGGAAAAGGTGCAACCCTGATGACGTGTGTCCTGCGTGTTTCGGGCACTGTTGGTTTGACCATTTTTGCGTCAAACCTCATGACTACGCACAATACGCTCGTTCGTGTATTGTGCGTGTGAAGAAGAGGTGCACGTCGGGCATGTCTCAACTGTCTTTGAGTTATATTACGCTCATTCACGCTGTGTTGCGTGTATGAGCGTAACATAACATGGAAACAATGGAATTAAAGCTATTTTACGCTTGCTTACGCGGCCGCACGTAGTGAAGCGTAGAACAATGTTTAGCTTGGCGACGTAATACGCTGTGATACGCTACGTTGCGTGATGAGCGTATGATGAGCAGTCGCATTTTCTTAGACCTTGCCTTTGACTGTTCTGGAGCTTATTACGCTCCCGTGCGTAACACAGTGTAAACTTGGCCTTGAACGAAAGACTTAGCAAAATACACAAGAAATCGCATATCACGCTGCTTAAGCTTCTCCCTATGCCAAAGTAACTATCCTTCTGATGTAGGACTATGTTGAAACAACATCACGCTAAGTGCCGTTACGTTATGTCGCGTGATATAGCGTAAAAAAAAAAGCATAGAAAGATTAGGAATCTGCACAAGAAGTTGCGGACTTGATGCTACGCGCCTCTTGGTGTTGCTCTGTCTTATTCCCCCCTCTGGAATGCTGAGATGCGCCCTTGCCTGAATTGCGAATCTTTGCCTGAGGCCGACTCGTGATTTTTTACGGTGTTTCACTTCCGGCATGGGTAACATGTCTTTCTAGTTCTATACTAGTGCTTGTAGCCTGTTATTCTATCTAAGTGATATGCATTGAATTCCCATCCTATGTGTGTGTTTTATAGGTAACCACACCATGTAAAGACTTATGTGAACTTCCTAGCATTAGACGATGTGAAATGGTAAGAAATCCATGAAAACACACAAGTGCATAAGCAATTAGAAAGGAACAAAGAGTATTGAATCCCCTTGAAGTCACACCCTTTTTAGACCTTTGAATCCTTTCCAAGTTTGTAGACTACCAAGGTCATAAGTTTGTTTATAATTTTATTAGTAAAAAGGGACCACATATTCTTGAAATAAGGAAAACAATAGAGTTTTTGGATGAGTGGATGATGTGGAATCACTGCCTATTCTATAAAAAATAAACCATGTCTTATTCATTAGACATCAAAATTCAAAAATAGAAACTAGACATTAGCAATCAAAAAATTAGGTACAAACCACCATTAGTAAATAACAACATTGGCACTATGTCCTATAGTAATAAAGCACTTTTATTAGCAAACAAATGAAAAGTCACATCAAAATAAAGTAAAATATATAATAAAGTATAAAATATTCAATAATGATAAAACATACTAACGATATTGTAAAACAAAAAATCAAGAAAATAAATAGGAGTGAAAAAACCAAAAAAAGGGGTAAAAATCAACAAAGTGTAAAACAAAAATGTGTAAAATAGAAAAGTGAAAACTTGAGGAGCCTTGTGCATGGTTAGCATGGATGGCCATTTCCCCCATGACTAAATTGAAAGGAAGAGATGCAAAATATAGAGCGTGGTTGTCCATCTGATGAGGTACTAGTCGCACTAGCTTGCTTTAGCACAAGGAAAGGTTTCACTTGTTGGATGTTGACCAATAGATTTTTGTTTAGACTCTCAAGTTTGTAGATTAACATGGCCCTAGAAGGAAAGGATTCATCAATTATATGAGATCCCTCCCATAACATTTGGAACTCTATTTTTTGATGTACGTGTGTGGGGTTCTAGTAGAGAACCTTATCTCTACGTTGAAATTTTACTTTTTGTATTCTAAAGTTATGATGCTTTTTGTTGTATGCCTTGTGCACTTCAATCAAAGATAGGGCCACTGATGAGTGGCTAGGTACCCCTATGCCCAACCATGTGAATCACGAGCATTCACACGTGACTCGGTCGAATTCTGTAGACTATAAGCACTTTTCATACACCAGACTTTAACCAGTAAAACCCTTTGTTAGAATGGTCATTGTCTTCCCAACCTCAATTGTGATGTTTTGATTACGATGGTTAAGTGAGATCAAGGAAACTAATTTTTATGGATTTTTACTTTATCTTCTAGCATCTAATTCTCGGAATGGAAAGTAAGGAATGAAATATTATGTAATCTATAATTATCCTAATCTATATCTTAACTCTTCTTAGCATAAGTATCTAATCCCACCTTTTGTGCACATCCTCAGCATCCCCTAAACACTACTGGGCTACCAGACATTAAGCATCACTCGGTTGCCACGTGTTGGGTTTACGTTTGAGATGGTCGTACTTATGGTTTCTATGAACTATAAAAGATCAAGAGTGATCAAAATAATAACAACAAAAACTTAATGAATGATTAAAGCATATAAATATTAGATTATAAATGCATAGAAATGACTAAGTCCAATTGTTGCAAGGAATGCTTGAAAAGCTCATCTTTATTGTCGTTCATACCAATGGGATCAGGTACATCAGCGCTTGAATAAAGAGTCAGACATCTTTCTTACACCTATTGCGGGCACATGGAAAAATATTCTAACTCTCATGGAAACAAATTGCAAGAGCTTCGCTACAACTACCAAAATGGTACCTAAGTATGATGGAAGCCCACTTATTTATAGGCTATAACAGACGCTGCATAAACAAGGCCATGTTGACACATGGAAGGATGTGTCGACGGGGCAGCATTGACGTGGCCGTGTATACAGAGCCGTGTCGACATGGCCACATATACGAGGCCCCATATACACGACCTAGTAAATGCATCAATCGTTTAACACTTCATCATACCCCCATGACTAAGTAAAAACTCATCCTCAAGTTCCTCTACAATTTGGAAGGTATGGACTCTTTATTATAATAGACATGACTTGAAACATGACACACACACACACATGATGTGCCAAGTTTCGGAGTGTATAGAGTAGGATGGTGTTCAAAGACATAATTGAACACCCTGATAGTCTTGGATTCTCTACCATGTTGAAATATGCAAAAAATTATTGGAGAAGATCACATTGTCCTTGGTGGTGATGGTTCTAATGGACCTTCACTAACCTCTAGCCCATGTGGCGATAGTGCCATGAACAATGGCTGCCCCACAACAGCTACAACTTCTAGAGGAAACTAAAAAGCCTCCAAGAGGGCCCTCATTTTTTTCTCCATACTTATGGGATTGTTCACTATCTAGGTAGCTTCACCAATGTGTGTCAGGACTAGAACTTTCCAAGGGGATGGAGCGCAGGAAAGAGTTCTTTCAAATTGATGAACCAGGCTGTGAACTGTTTCTGTTCAATGTTGAACACTTGAATTGATGTCTGCAACTACTAGTAGTCATTCATTTGACTGGCCAAGTTCTTCATGACCATATGTTGTCCTTCAACACGCGTACGGAGAACCTCAAGTTCCGCGTTGGCTATCTCCAATTTTTGCTTTGTCACCTTGTGCACTTGGAATTCACCCTCGTATAAAGAATATGAGGTGGCCACTTGCTTTTCTAGTTCATACTACGGTCTCCTAGTTGTTAGCATAACTAGATTTGTGTAGCAAAGGTTGGCCAACTCCATGTGTTCTGTTATTTCCTCAATCTGCCATTCCTTGAGGCAGATCTCAGCTTGGTTGTAGGCATTTGAACCCATGGAGTGGGTGAATGGGTGGATAATGTGAACTCACTGTTGATTTTATGAGATGAAAATAGACGTAATGCTCAAGGAAAACAATGTGAGGGTGGGAGCGAGATAAACTAGGTGGACTATTTCACGTGATCCATCACAATGAAAACCATTTGCCCCAGACACCTAATGATAATAAGATGATTGATTAGTAGCCAATTGAAATTTAAACACACACATATGAATAAATAATCAACAAAAAAATGGAAAAGTACTTAAAGAAAGGAAAAGTTAGTAAGAATTGGCAAACATACAAATGATGTTGAAAACTAAAAAAGTGTAAAACAAAAAATTTCAAAAAAAAATGGGGAGCTTGGTAGGATGGATTATTATGGAGGACGGTTTCCCCCATAACTAGGTGGAAAGGAGGAGATGCAAAAAATGGAGTGAGGTTGTCCTAGTGACAATGAGGCGGTAGCACTGGTTAGATGGAGTTCGCGGAAAGGTTTTAATTGTTGCAGATTGACTAGCTGCATTCTATTGAGGTCCTCAGGTTTTTGTATAAGCAAGGCCCTATATGGGAAGGTTTCAAAGACAATGTATGGACCCTCCCATTGTTTGAAACTTGGTTGGTTGTGGTACATGTGTGGGGTTCTAATAATGCACCTTATCTCCATGTCGAAATGTTACCTTCCGAATCATAAGATTATGATGTTTTTTATTGTAGGCCCTGTGGATCTCATTTGAAGACAGGGCCACTAAGAAATTCTCATCTAGCACACTTAGGTTAATAATTCATTCGCATTGTGCTAGTAGTAGGTCAAGACCTAAGTCATTGGCTATGGATAGTGTCTAGAGTTCTACTTGGATTAGGAGTTTTGATAGCTTACCATACACTAACTCATAGGGAGAGTAACCTATCAAAAGTTTCCAAGTGGAGCGATAGGCCGAGAGGGCATCATTAAGTTTGGTGCTCTAGTCCCTCTTATATTTACTGACGGTTCGAGTGAGGATTTTGGTGATCTCCCTATTGGTAACTTCGGCCTACCCATTGGCTTGGGGTTGATAGGGTGTTCTAAATTTATCAGTAACCCCCAAGTGTTGCATGAGTTTACAAAAAGTGATGCCCAAGAAATGTGTTCCATTGTCTAAGATGAGTGCATGTGGCACTCCAAACTTGTTGATGATTTTTTGTTGGAAAAATCATGCGATGGTGTTTGACGAACAGTCAACAACAGCTGCTGCCTCTGCCCACTTTGTGCAGTAGTCCACAGCAACGATGATATACGTCTTCCCATTGAACAGGGGTGTGATGGGACCCATGAAGTTGATGCCCCAGATGTCAAAGGGCTCTAGTGGTTGGATCCATTGTTGGGGTCCCTCCAATTGTGTAGTCATCCCACTGTCTCTCTGGCATCGTTCACAGGAGTGGGTGAACCATTGTGCATCCTTGAAGATTGTGGGCCAATAATGCCCTGTAAGCAGGATTTTAATGGTGGTGCATCATATAGCATAGTGGCTCACACAAGCCCCCTCATGAGCATCTTGGAGGATGTGTAGTGTATCATCATCAGGCACACACCATCGGACTAGGCCATCTACACACACCTTGTAAAGGCAACCATTGATTTCCATGAAGCACTTGGCCTTATGGAGAAACTGTTGTTTCTATCAATAGTTCCACTCCTTTGGTAATTCCTCAGTTGTGAGGTAGGTGAGGATGTGGCTGAACCAAGGTGATTCCTTGCGCACCTACAGATCGACTGCTCCCATGAAAAGAAGTTCATCGGGGAATTGGTCGGAGAGGGGCTTCTCCTCTTTTGTGTCCTCCCATCTCAATCGAAACAAGTTGTCAGCAACCACATTCTCAGTTTTCTTCTGATCTATCATGGTGAGGTCAAATTCTTAAAGAATCACCAGCCACCGTATGATACGGGGGCTCATCATTGGTTTGTTCATCAAAAATCGGATGACACTATGGTTGATATGCACGAACACCTTGTACCTGAGCACATAGTGTCAAAATTTTTCCAAGGAGAACACCGCTGTCATCAACTCCTTTTTGGTGGTGGTGTAATTAAGGTAGGCACCCACAATGCTATGACTTGCATAGTGAATATATTATGGAAATTTTTGATCATCACATTGTGTAAGCATGGCTCCCAATGCATAGTTGGATGCATCCGTCATGATGTGGTAAGGTTTGGACCAATCAGGTGCCCATAGAATCGGAGTCTCTACGAGTTTCTATTTAAGCATTTGGAATGCAGATTCACATTTTTTGGTCCAAAATAACAGAGCATCTTTCTTCATGAGTCTCACCAACGGCTTGGTGATTTTTGAGAAGTTTTCGATGAAGCTTCGGTAGTAACCAGTGTGGCCAAGGAATGACTGAACATATTTTACAGTGCTTGGTTTCTGGGTGATTCCTTGGATGAACTTGATTTTGTCAGGATCCACACTAATCCCTATCCATGAAATATGGTGCCCTAGCACAATGCCCTTCTGGACCTTTAAGTGGATTTTTTGCTAGTTGAGCCATAGGTTAGTGTCCACACATCTTTTCAAAACTTTCTTAAGGTGGTCCAAGGCTTGATTAAACATGGCCCCATAGGTAGAGAATTCATCCATGAATACTTCTACCCCATTGCCAATTTTCTGCTAGAAGATGTTGAGGACAAGGCGTTGGAAAGAGGCAGGTGCATTACATAGGCCAAAAGGCATATTTTTGTATGAAAAAGTCCCCCAGGGACTTGTGAAGGTTTTCTTGACCTAGTCTTCTCGCACAATTTGGATTTGGTTATATCCACTATAACTATCCAAAAAGCTATAATAACGATGCCCCACAATGGTATCCAACACTTGGTCCACAAATGGGAGTGGGAAGTGATCTTTGAAGGTAGCGATGTTGAGAAATTGGAAATCTATATAGACACTCCATTTTCCACTCTTCTTTGGCATGATAATGAGTGGACTGACCCATTTGCTATTGGTAATAGAGTAGATGAACCCTGCTTTTAGCAACTACTCAATTTCATCTTTGATGACCTACTTCAATTTGGGGTTTTATTACCTTTTTGGTTGCCTTCGTGGCTTCATGGAGGGATCAATTTAAATCTGATGTTGGCAAAACCTGGGATCCACTCCCATTAACTCAAGATATGACCATGCAAAAGTAGGTTTCCATTTATTTACCACCTTCAGCAATTTCTTCTCCTGTTCAGGAGTAAGGGTGGCATTAATAATTACTGGTTTCCCATTCTACAAAAATGCATATTCTAGGTGGCCTGGTAAGGGTTTGAGTTCCAAGGGCTCTTATTTGAAACTTTCAAGGATTTGCAGCTTTCCCCAATTATCATGGTCATCAATAGTGGATACTTGTTGATGAACCTCTTCCAAATGGTCCATGCTTTCTATGTAGACTTGTACAAGCTCCTTAGATGGTTCCATGCACAGAGTGCTACTAGCAAGATTAGTGGTCAACCATTGGATTCCTTCTTGAGTTGTGGCTGCTATGTATAAACATTGTTCAACTTGTGAGTCCTTGGTACATTGACTACATCCTTGAATGATCTCTGCTTAGTGGACCACAGCTGCTGCACACAGTTGCACCTAGAGTCACTGTATGCAATGCATGGAACATACTTCTTCTTGATCTTCCCAAATAGATTTTCCTTTGAAATTTCAAGGAAAAGATCTTAGAATCCTAGTCTTGCATCCACCATGTTCAACCAGGCTCTTCCCATTATGATTGGAAAGTTTCCCTTGCAATTTTCAACATGGATGACAAGGAAATCAGCAGCATAAGACCACCCACAAATGGTGGTCACAATGTCCTCCACCAATCCCAAGGGAACAATGATGAATTGGTCTACCAATTTGAGCCAAATTTTGCTCTTCTTTAATAGGGGTAGGTTCCAATTCTTATACATGTCTTGTGAAATCAAATTGACTCTTGATCCCAAATCCATAAGGGCTTTACATGGCTCATTTCCTACCACCTGAAGATAGATGAGGGAACTTCCCAGATCAGTCAATTTTCGAGGAAGGTGACATGCCTTTATCTAGTCAGTCATTATGTGTGTGAGCATGACCATTTGTACATTGAAGGGTGTTTAGTTTGAAGGCTGCTCGAAGGGTGGAATAGTGGAGGTGGTTTGAGTTTCCGAGGCACTAGCCATAGGTGTGTGTGAGGGTGTGCTTAAGTTATTAGGCCAAAAGAAGGGAAATTTCCATGGCTTGGCTTCCGGTCCACCTGGCTGAGGAGTAGGTTGTAGGTTGACAACCCTCATAGTGTTGCATTACTGTGGCTATGGTGGGATTTCCCCCTGCATGGGTGGAGTAGGTGGTAGCTGAGTGGGATGCTATTGAGTAGAGATGGAAGGAGAAGGTGATGGAGGATAGTAAAGATGTAGGCTTTCTAGCCTAGGTGATGGAGATTTTGATCAAATATATTCCAGGGATGGTAGTAATTTTGAAAGGTTGCATGACTGCAAGAGTCTCGTGGAGAGACTAGTTGCTGAACGTAGTACCCATAGGGATCTAGCTATTGGTAAGGGTATTGCTGCCTTGGAGGTGGCATCCCCCATGCTTGTGGGTGCTGTCATTACTGGAAGTGTTCATAAGGTTGCGATGATGCTCCACTTGGATAATATCCTTACTGCTGGTGGAATTCCCTAGGATTTCCTTGTGGGTAAGGCAACCTTCAGGGTGTTTTCCTTTTTGCCAAATAAGGGTTCAATGCATACACCCTAGACTCTTGTAGATGTGACACCATAGAACAGCACCCCTTAGGATGTTTGTATTGGCATATGTCACATTCATCATCCTACTCTGTGTCAGAGTCTATAACCTATTTAGCTACAACAACTTAGCCCTTACCCTTATGATGGGCACGTTCAGCTTCCTTCTTCCTACGCTAGTCATAATCATTACCTCACTCTTTGGACTCCTCTGTAATTTTTAGAACACTTTGAAATCTTTCATCCAAAGAGTCCCACATCTTGTCAACCTTTGCCGATATTTCAGAGGTAAATTTCTATAGGGGTAAGGTTTTTTGGTCCACCGCTGCATCAAGTGATGATTCCTCCTCCTCTTCACATAATCGGACCTCCCTCTTTCTAATGGAGGGATCCCAATCAAACTCCTCTACACTCTTCTTCTTTCTGAGTTCCCCCTCTTCTTTGGCCACTTGTCAATGAGGTGCTGCAGTTGATGGGCCCTCAGTTCTGATAGTCATCCTTGGGCATACATGCGAAGGGTTTTTCTAGTTTCAAAGCGGAGCCCATCAATGATATGGCAAAGTTGTGCCCACTAACATGACCAGGGCACCAATGTAACAATGAATAGTATCTACTCATGGCTACATCCAAGGGTTCATGATTACCTTATTTCCAGCCTTGGATTTAACATCTCAGATTCACCACTCTAGAGTAGGTTTGATACTTGTCGTTGAAGATCTCCAACATCGTACTCCATCTCCTAATTGATTCTGGTTACAAAGATCGGTACCAACTTTTTGCTTCCTTGATGAGTATGCGAGGGAACAAATTAAGCTTTTTCCAATCATTGTCAATGTTTTGCAAGGTGCACGCATCATGGAATTCTTGCAGGTGAGTTTGAGGATCATAATTATACCCCCCTTCAAACCTAGGAATATTGTTCATGTCAATGCATTTGATTTGGCTATCTTTCAAGTGCCTGCTGGGTATCTAAACTGCCTCGGTGATATGAAGCATGCTTCAAGTAGCCAAAAATGGCTCATCTAAGTCAAAGTCTTGTTGAGGACCATGATGTCTATGATGATTTCAGCTGCCTCTCCTTTCATGATGGTGAGGTTGGCATAACTGGTCACGTACTTCCTCACACCATTCCCTTTGGTCCTTACGACCACCATTACCTCACTCCTTTCTACCATGATTATAATCAAATTCTAAACTAGGTAAAGGTAGAGGGAAGTGAGAGGATGGAGAAGAAGGAGAGGGGTTTCCACTGCTTCAGTGTTGATCTCCCCCTCTACTCTGATGGCAGCCTCCTTGCTTAAGTCGTGACTTCTCCTATGTGATCCTCCACCCCTTGGGGATCCTAGTCACTTGCATGCTTATTCTGGATGATGGATTGAATGATTTAATGCCCCAGTGGAAGTTCAGCCAAATGGGAATCATGAAAGATAGGTTCCCCATCATCCTGTAGCCCTTGCAAGAATAAGGGGTTACTGAACTATTTCCCCTTCATGTGTTCATATCATTTTTCCTACTGCTAGTCTCGTGCCCATTGGGCCTTAGTGGGATGATAATCTCAATAGTCATGATCCTCCATGACATACTCCACATTGCAATCCTAGATGCCTAGTCTGACAAGATTGTGAAACAACATTCTAGGAGCTAATCGATCACGTAGTAGTATGATGTTGCCTTCCATGTCCCAACATCATGAATGTTCATCTTGATGTAGGATGAAGGTGAAGTCAGGTACATGTTCATCTAGATGGGTGTAGACCACCCGACATTCTTGTGGCACCGATGGGTTGGATTCATCTCTCTTATGAGAAGAAGACATGTTGGATGTTAGATGATCCACTAATTGGTGTACCTTGCTTTTTACTTAGTCCACCTAGCGTGTGTAAATTTCACTATCATAGGTCCATTCTAACGATGTGAATGATAATTTTGCTAAGGTTAAATGGCACATGTAAGACTAACAGTCCATGGCAATGGCATCAATGATGAGCGGCTAGGTACCCCTACGCCCAATTATGCGAATCACGGGTGTTCACATGTGACTCGATCGAATTCTGTAGACTGTAAGAACTTTGCATACACTAGAATTTAACTAGCAAAACCATTTTTAGAATGGTTATTGTCTTTCCAACCTCACTTGTGATGTTTTAATTTTGATGGTTAAGTGAGATCGAGGCAACTATTTTTTATGGCTTTTTACTTTATCTTCTAGCATCTAATTCTCAGAATGGAAAGTAAGGAATGAAATATTATGTAATCTATAATTATCCTAATCTATATCTTAACTCTTCTTAGCATAAGTATCCAATCCCACCTTCTATACACATCCTAATCATCCCCTAACCACTACTAGGCTACCAAATGTTAAGTGTTGTTGGGTTGCCAAGTGTTGGGTTTACATTCGAGATGGTCGTACTTATGGTTTCTACAAACTATAAAAGAGAAAGAGCAATTAAAATAATAACAAAAAAACTTAATGAATGATTAAATCATATAAATATTAAACTATAAATGCATAGAAATGACTAAGTCCAATTGCTACAAGGAATGCTTAAAAAGTTCGTCTTTATTGCCATTCACGCCAATGGGCTCAGGTACATCAGTGCTCAAATAAAGAGTCGGACACCCTTCTTACACCTACTATGGGCACTTGGAA
Organism: Gnetum montanum; assembly: GCA_015680685.1. Taxonomy (NCBI): domain Eukaryota; kingdom Viridiplantae; phylum Streptophyta; class Gnetopsida; order Gnetales; family Gnetaceae; genus Gnetum; species Gnetum montanum. The sequence goes on along the minus strand of MNCI01023303.1, from coordinate 3,972 downwards.
AATATTCTAACTCTCATGGAAAGAAATTGCAAGAGCTTTGCTAGAACTGCCAAAAAGGTACCTAAGTGTGGTGGGAGCCCACTTATTTATAGGCCGAAATAGACATTGTGTAAAAGGGGCCACGTCAATGCATGGAAGGATGCGTCGATGAGGCTACGTCGATGCGGCTACATATACTAGGCCATGTCGACACGGTCGCATATATGGGACCCCGTATACGCAGCCTAGTAAACACATCAACTGTTTAGCACTTCATCAGCCACTAATCGATTTTCATCTAGCACATTTAGGTTGATTAACCTTTCTCTTTGTGCTAGGCTTAGGTTGAGGTCCAAGTCAAAGTTGTTGAAAGTGTATGGAGCTCAAATTGGACTAAAAGTTAGTGCATGTGGCACACCAAACCTATTCACAATATGTTGTTGTACAAATTGAGCAGTAGTGGATGATGTACGATCAATGATGGCTGCTCCTTCTACTCATTTGGTGTGGTTGTCTACTACCACAATGATGTACATATTTCTACTGGACATGCATGTGATGGGATCCATGAAGTTTGTACCCCATATGTCAAAGGGCTCTAATGGTTGAATCAACTATTGAAGATCCTCCATTCGAGTGGTCATTCCATCATCTCTTTGGCAAAGTTCATAGGATCGAACAAACTAGTGGGCATCCCTAAAGATTATAGGCTAATATGATTCTATCATCATAATTTTTATGCACATGCATCTCCCTACATAGTGGCCTATATAAGGGCCTTCATGAGCATCCTTGAGAATGTGCAATGGGTCTGCATCAGGGACACACCAATGAACCAAGTAGTTATCACACACCTTGTAAAGGTATTTGTTGATTTCCATGAAGTAATTAGCCTAATAAAGAAACTATTGTTTCTTTCTAACATACAAATCTTATGGCATCTCTTAAGTAAGGAGGTAATTAAGGATTCCATCATACCATTTTGATTTGGTGGGTACTTGATAATTTATCACTCCTGTAAAGAGGAGTTCATCTAGAAATTGATCAAAGAGTGGGCTTTCCTTCTCTTTGTTATCCAATCTCAACAAAGAGATATGGTTAGTGACCACATTCTCAATTCCTTTTCGATCTATCATTGTGAGATTAAATTCCTACAAGATCACAAACCACCATATGATACGGGGGCTCACCATTGGCTTATTCATTAGGAAGCATATGAAATTATGATCTGTGTGCACAAACACTTTATAGTTAAGTGCATAGTTCCTAAACATTTCAAGAGCATACACCACTATCATTAGTTCTTTCTTAGTTGTGATGTAATTCAACTATGAACCCACAATCTTTTGGCTTATGTAGTGGATGTAATATGAATGTTTCTTATCATCCAACTACATAAGCATGGGTCCCAAGGCATAATTAGATGCATCTATCATTATATGAAATGGTCTAGACCAGTCTGGTGCCCATAGAATTGAAGTTTCTATGATTTTTTCCTTTAGCTATTGGAATGCATGTTCACACTCCTTGGTCTAGATGAATGGAGCATCTTTCTTTGTAAGCTCAAGCAATGATTTTACGATCTTATAGAAATCCTCTATAAATTGCTAGTAGTAGCAAGTGTATCCAAGGAATGATTAGATGTCTTTGACTATCTCTGGTTGGTGTGTGATTCCTTGGATGACCCTTATCATTTCAAGGTTTATCTCAATCCCTACATAAGTAATTCTGTGCCCCCAGTATTATGCCCTCCTAAACCATTAAATGGCATTTCTACCACTTGGGCCTAAGGTTTATTTTAATACATCTTTTTAGTACATGCTCAAGATGATCCAAGGCTTGCTCAAATGTAGCCCCATAGGTATAAAAGTCATCTATAAAGACTTCTACCCTGCTACCAATCTGCTATTGAAAAATACTACAAACCAAGTGTTGAAATGTTGCAAGGGCATTAGACAGACCAAACAGCATCTTGCAATATGCAGAAGTACCCCAGGGTCTCATGAATATTATTTTGTCCTAATCTTCTTATGCAATTTGGATTTGGTTATAGCCATTATAACCATCCAAGAAGCTATAATAACAATGCCCCAATATGGTGTCCAACACTTAGTCCACAAATGGCAATGGAAAATGATCTTTAAATGTTGTCATATTCAACATTCTAAAGTCGATGCAGACTTGCCACTTTCCACCTTTCTTTGGCACAATTACAATTGGGCTAACCCACTCACTATACATAATGGGATAGATGAACCCCACATTGAGGAGTTGTTCTTTTTCCTCTTTTATGATCTGCTTCAACTTAGGGTTTAGCTACCTCTATAATTACCTTCTTGGCTTCATAGATAGGTTGGTGTAGATGCAATGTTGGCATATCCTTGGATCAATTTTAGTTAGTTCAAGATATCACAAAGCAAATGTTTTTGGCCATTTTNTTGATTATAATTATCTTGCCATTTTCTAAAAACGCATACTCCATGTCAACTAGTAGTTTTTTTAACTATAGGGGCTCCTACTTAAAATTATCAAGGATTGTGAACTCTCCCCAATAGGTATCATCAGCTTCATCATTAGAGAGTTGGTGATGAGCTTGATCTAGTTCATTCATGCTCTTGACACAAGCACATGTCAGGCTCTTAGTAGGTTCCATGAATAGTGTGCTACTATTAGAGTTGGTTGTTAGCCACTGGGTGCCCTCCTATTTTGTGGCTACTACATACATGTAGCTTTAGATATCAGTTTCATGTGCACACTGATTGCATACTTGTATGAATGTACTTTTAATGGACTAGACCTTTTGCATGCAATTGCACTTGTTATCGCTATACATGATGCATGGAAATCGCTTCTTCTTGAGTCATCCAAATTTGTTTTCCTTGGAGATTTCGAAGGAGAGTTCCCTAATGTCCATTCTTGAATCAACAATGCTTAACCATGCACATTCCATAATGATGGGGAAGTCATATTTGAAGTTTTCTACCTTAATCACTAGAAAATTGGTAGGATAGGACCACATAAAAACTATAGTTACAATGTCCTCCACTAATCCCAATGGGCCAATGATTGACTAGTTTTCCAATTCCAAATGGATATTTCTCTTCTTAAGGGATGGTATACATGTCATGGGAGCTGAGATTGATATCAAAACCAAAATCAAGAAGAGCCTTGCATAGCTCATATCCAGTAATCTATAAATAAATAAGAGGCCTTGCTAGGTTAGATCTCTTCATGGGAAGGTTTTCAACCTTAATCTAATTAGAGACAAAATGAGTTAAACTCACAGTGCATACCTAAGGTGGCATTTAGCTTAAAGGGTCCTTGAATGTGTTTGGTGTAGAAGATGAGCATGCTGGAAATATAGGGTGACTAGTTGCATTAGGTTGTGAGCATTTTGGAGGACTATTGGGTTGAGAAAATGATCACTTCATGGATTTATTGTCCAAACCTCTTGGCTAGAAGGCCTGTTGTAAATTTACAACCCTGGTAGCATTTTGTTGCTATGGCTATGGGGGAATTTCACCTTGCATACACTGAGTGGTAGGTAACTAGGTTGAGGGTAGAGGGATGTGTGTACATGAATGCAAAGAGTGGTATGGATATGATGATGAATGAGTTCAATGGTACTCTAGAGGATAATATAGGTGTTGGAATGAGGCATGGCTAACAAAGCCATGTGGAGAAATGGATTGCTTAACATAGTACCTATATGAATTTGATTGCCTATAAGGGTACTTCTATCTCAATGGTGGCATCTCCCACAACTGTGGTTGCTACCACTACTAGTATTGCTCATATGGTTGTGGTGGAACTCCATTTGGATAGTAAGCTTATTATTGCTAGTGGAATCTCTTTGGATTGCCTTGAGGATAAGGCAAGCATCTAGGTGATTACCTCCCAGCTAGTAAAGGATTTAGAATGTACACCCCAAACTCTTATAAGTGTAAAACCATAGGGCAACATCCCTTAGGATATTCATATTGACAAATGTTA
>MNCI01023302.1:1667112-1762675 GCA_015680685.1 Gnetum montanum | reverse complement strand
TAGCTTGGGGGTGGTAAGGTGTGGTCAATTTGTGCTCAACCCCTAAGCATTGCATCAATTTGTGAAAGGTTGCACCTGTAAAATGTGTTTCATTATCAGAGATGAGTGCACGCAGCACACCAAACCTATTTACGATTTGTTGTTGTACAAATCGTGCAGCCGTGGATGATGTGCAGTCTATTACTGCAGCTGCTTCTGCCCATTTGGTTAAATAATCAACAACAACGATGATATATGCTTTTCCATTGGACATCGGTGTAATAGGCCCCATAAAATCTATTCCCTAGATATCGAAAGGTTCCAAAGGTTGAATCCATTGTTGCGGACCCTCCATTCTAGCAGTCATTCCACCATCACGTTGGCAGCGTTCACAGGATTGGGCAAAATGATGGGCATCCCAAAATAGTGTTGGCCAATAATATCCTATAAGCAGGACCTTGGTAGCCCTTCATCTCCCAGCATAGTGACCCCCACAAGGGCCCTCATGAGCATCTTGGAGAACTTTTAAGTGATCCTTATCGGGCACACACCATCGAACCAAGCCATCAAGACAAACTTTATAGATTTGTCCCTTGATTTCCATGAAGTACTTGGTTTTGTGAAGAAATTGTTGTTTCTTCCTAAAGTCCAACCCCTGTGGTGTTTGTTGGGAAATGAGATAAGTAAGAATGCTACTATACCAATTTATTTATGTGGGTTGATTATTCACTACACCAACAAAGAGGGTTTCATTAGGAAAATGATCAAATATGACATATGCATCCTCTTTGCTGTCCCAGCACAACCGAGATAAGTGGTCTGTGACTACATTCTTGGTGCCTTTGCGATCTACTATTGTTAAATTGAACTCTTGAAGAATTACCAACCAATGTATGATACATGGGCTAACCGTTGGCTTGTTCATAAGGAACCTAATTGCACTATGGATGTATACTTTGTAACCCAATACATAGTGCCTAAATTTGTCTAGTGTAAACACTACAGCCATTAATTCCTTTTCTGTAGTCGTGTAGTTGAGTTGTGCACCGGTGATACTCTTACTAGCACAGTGAATGTAATAAGGTTGTTTTTGTTCATCTAATTGTGTCAGTACGGCTCCTAAGGCGTAATTAGATGTGTCAATCATGATATGGAATAGCTTGGACCAGTCAGGGACTTGTAGAATGGGAGTTTCCACAAGCCTCTGTTTGAGAGTTTGAAATGCTCGTTCACATTCCTTGGTCCATTCGAATGGTGCATCTTTTTTCGTTAATTCCACCAACGGCTTGCCAATTTTGAAGAAGTTCTTGATAAATCTCCTATAGTAGCCAATGTGTCCAAGGAATGATCGAATGTCTTTGACAGTTTTCGGTTGTCGGGTAATTCCTTGGACAACTTTAATTTTTTCCAAATCCACCTCTATTCCTTATTGTGAAATTTTATGCCCCAGTACTACGCCCTCTTGAACCATCAAATGGCTTTTCTGCCAGTTGAGCTTTAGGTTGGTTTCAACACATCGTTTCAATACTTGCTCTAACCGGTTGAGGGCTTGATCAAAGCTCATCCCATAAGTGGAGAAGTCGTCCATAAAGACTTCTACTTCGTTACCTATTTGCTGTTGAAATATGCTTAGAACTAATCATTGGAATGTGGTAGGGGCATTGCACAAGCCAAAAGGCATTTTTTTGTACGCAAACATTCCCCAAGGACTGGTGAACGTTGTTTTCGCTTGGTCTTCTGGGGTGATTCGTATTTGGTTGTACCCACTATACCCATCCAGAAAACTGTAGTAGCCATGCCCTGCTATAGTGTCTAAGACTTGGTCAACAAATGGCAATGGGAAGTCTTCTTTGAATGTTGCCATATTCAATAGCCTAAAGTCTATACATACCGTCCATTTGCCTCCTTTTTTTGGTATGATTATAAGAGGACTAACCCATTCGCTATCAACAATGGGGTAAATGAACCTAGCCTTGAGAAGTTGCTCTATCTCCTCTTTCACTATNCTTCTCAGGAATCTCCAACTTCCCCCAGTTAATGTTTTCAAGGTTAAGGGCTAGAAGTTGGCCACAGACATGCTCAAGTGCATCCATGCTTTCAACGTAAGTACTCGTTATTCCCTCAGTCAGTTCCATGCATGTCATTGAATTGTTCTCTTGGTCAACCATCGGCCATTGGGTGTTTTCTTGTTGTGTGGCTGCTACATATAGGCACTTTTGTATATCGATGTCTTGTGCACACCGATTGCATGCAGGCAATGTTAAACTCCGCATTACCCATGATTTCTGCACACAATGGCACCCTGTGTCACTATATGCGATGCATGGAACTTTCTTCTTCTTAATCTTTCCAAAGGTATTTTTCTTGGATATTTCTAGGGAAAGATTGCGAATTCCTAGGCACGCGTCTACTGTGCTCAGCCATGCCCTTCCCATTATTATCAGGAAGTCCCCTTTGTCATTATTTATTTGGATCACCAGGAAATTAGCTAGGTATGACCAACCACCTACGGTGGTGACAATGTCCTCAACCTGTTCCAAAGGAACAGTGATGGACTGGTCAGCTAGCTCTAAGCGAATATTGCACTTCTTGAGTGGAGGCAGGTTCTAGGTTTTATAGAATTCTTGTAAAATTAAGTTGACTCCAGAGCCTGAGTCAAGAAGAGCCTTATGAGGTTCATTCCTAACGACTTGGAAATAAATTAGGGGGCTTCCCGGATTAGAGAATTTCTTGGGAAGGTGGCCTACCTTAATCCAGTTGGTAATGATATGTGTTAACATAACCGTGTGCATTGGCCTCAATTTCTGGGTTGAAGGGGGTCCCAAAATCTTATTTGGTATGGAGGTGTTTAGATGTTCAACCACTTGTGAAGGCGAGGGTTTGGTTGGATTGTTGGTCCTAAAGAAAGGTCTTTTTGGCATATAATTATTAGAACCAACTGAGAATTGAGGATTGGGAGCCCTCATGATATAGGGTTGTTGCAGTTGAGTGGGAATTACCTTGGGCCTTGTTGGAGCGGTTGGTGGTGGAGCTACCGGTGTAAGAGATGCAGATGGATTTGGAGGATAGTATGGGCATGGGGCATCTCCTGGAGAAGAAGGAGTCCTAAAATACTCCTGAACTCGGTAGTAATGTGGTGGGGTTATGTGACCCATAGAATCATTTGGAGAAATCAGCTGCTACACATAATAGCCGTAAGGATCAGGTTGCCAGTAAAGGTACTGTTGTGTCGACGGTGGTATCCCCCATGACTGTGGGTATTGCCACTGCTGATGTTGTCCGATGGGTTGTGGTGGAGTTCCACTTGGATAGTACGTTAATGGTTGCTGGAACTATCTTGAGGTACCTTGAGGATAAGGTAACTGTCNTTGTTAGAACCAACTGAGAATTGAGGATTGGGAGCCCTCATGATATAGGGTTGTTGCAGTTGAGTGGGAATTACCTTGGGCCTTGTTGGAGTAGTTGGTGGTGGAGCTACCGGTGTAAGAGATGCAGATGGATTTGGAGGATAGTATGGGCATGGGGCATCTCCTGGAGAAGAAGGAGTCCTAAAATACTCCTGAACTCGGTAGTAATGTGGTGGGGTTATGTGACCCATAGAATCATTTGGAGAAATCAGCTGCTACACATAATAGCCGTAAGGATCAAGTTGCCAGTAAAGGTATTGTTGTGTCANGTCGGGGTGTTTGCCGTTTGTTGAGTCTTGGGTTGAGTGCATACACCCCAGACTCTTGTAGATGTGAGATGATTGGACAACATCCCTTGGGATGGTCATAGTGGCAAATCTCATATCCACCATCATCGTCTGTGTTTGAATCCACAACATCATCGGAGATAGTAATTTTCCCCTTACCCTTGTTATGTGCAGGGCCTGAATCTCTCTGCTTTGTCTTTTTCTTATCACTACTTCGTTCCTCCTTAGACTCCTCTATGATTTTTAGGACAGTTTCAAGTCCAGAGTCTAAGGAATCCCACAATTGATCCAACTTAGTTGATACTTCTATTGTTAGTTTTTGAATCGGCAAGGTTTTTCTGTTCACCAACTCTTCGAGTGGTGACTCATCCTCCTCATCACAAAATCTTACTCCCTTCTTTCGAAGGGAGGGATCACAGTTGTATTCTTCCGCACTCTCTCTTTTTCGTAGCTCACCTTCTTCTTTTGCTACTTGTTCCAACAAGCGATGTATCTCATCAGATCTAAGTTCTGATAGTCTCCCTTGGGCATAAGTCCCAAGGGTTCTCCTAGTTTCATACCTTAGCCCATCTATGATGTGGCAGAGTTGATCACGCTATGCGTAACCATGGCTCAGGCAACGATGTAACAATGCGTAATAGCGGCCCATGGTAGCATCCAAGGGTTCATGAGTACCTTGCTTCCATCCTTGGATCTGCTTACGCAATTTAGATACTCTAGAGTACGTTTGATACTTATCGTTAAAGAGTTCTAACATCGTACTCTATCTCCTGATGGTTTCCGGCTCCAAGGACCGGTACCAACTCTCTACTTCCTTGATGAATGTCCTGGGAAACAACTTAAGTTTTTGCCACTCATTTTCTATGTTCTGCAAGGCACAGGCATCGTAGAATGCCTGTAAATGATTTTGCAGATCTGCGTTGTATCCCCCCTCAAAGCGTGGGATGTTATTCATGTCTAAGCATTTGATCTGACTATCTTTTTGATGCCTTGTTGGAATTCTCACAGCCTCCGTTATATCGAGCATACTTCAGGTTGCAAGTAGGGTTTCTTCATGATCATCTCTTTTATGACACCTGTGATGTCTGCATTGTTCCCTACTTTCCCTTCGTTCATGTCCTTGTCCTCTCTCTCGACTCTATCGTCGAGGTCTCTCATTTTGTCTACCTCTATCCTCACCATTATGCTCGTGATGGCTATGCCCAGATGTGGAAGGAGAGGGTGAGTGATGTGAAGAAGGAAAAGAAGAAGGAGAACCATCGCCATGACGATGTTTCTTACCTTCTCTTCTGTGGCTTTGGCCCCGATCATGATGACAATCTAAGTACCTATCCTTGTTATATGTTGTTGTTTCCTTAGTGAACAACTAGTGTTCATGGGGATCAGAACCAGGGTTATGTATCGTGGAGCATAGGTTTTGATACCCCACCTCCTCATTATCGTTAGGAGGAGGAACATATTTTGATAGAGAACTTGTTATAAGTGGTTCACCATCTCCAATTTCATTTAGGACGTGCGGGACCTTCTTGCCCTTCAACAGTGTATGTTGGCTCTCCTGCCTTGAGTCCCTCATACGTTGTAATGCTATGGGATGGTAATCCCTCATGTCAAAATCTTTCGCAACGTATTCAGCATAAAGCTGAGTCATGCCGACCTATGCCAAAGCATGGAGGAGCATGTTGGGAACTGATCGATCCGGAGGTAACACTATGTTACCTTGCAAGTCTCTCCATCGCAACTGTTCATCCTGATGGAGGATAAAAGTAAAGCTGGGAATATACTCATCGGGATGAGTATATTCCACCCTATATTGTTGAGGAATTGGTGGATTTAGGTTGTGTGTTTTTGATTGCCGACTGTTTCTAGTATTGTCAATAGGTGGTGTAATGCTCTTATGAGAAGAAGACATTGTTATTTAATTTGGTGTGCTAATTAACCGTTATATAATTTTTTTTCGTTTAATTAACCCTAAGGTTCTTTTAAGCTCCCAACAATGTGAATGATCTCTTATGTTCTACTTAGCGCACAAACACTTAGTCCTCAACAACGGTGCCAATGATGAGTGGCAAGGTACCCCTACACTCAACCATACGAATACGAGCGTAACACGTGCGATCCGGTCAAACTCCACAGACTAAGTGCCTACATGCCTCATGGAACACTTAAGGTTAATTATTCGTTGTCTTCCCAGACTTACTTGTATTTGTCACAGTGTATGGTTAAGTAAGTCCGAGGTATATGATTTTTATATCTTTTTGTATTTTATCTCCTATGCTATTGAGGTGAAGGGTTGAAGAGACTAATTACTAACTCTAACTAACTAACTAAGTCTAAATTAACCTAGTGTCAGCATCCGTTCCCACTTACCGTTCACACCCTAAACCAATGCAACCGTGGTTACCAAACGCTAGTCGTTGCTGGGATCACCATGCGGAACGCACGTGCTTGAAGCGGTTGTACTGAGGCACTTAACTAGGAGAGAAAGGTTGAGAAAGATTTAATAACTAATAAAGCATGTAAATGGAAAATAGTAAATAACAATAAATAAATCCTAATTAGCCTATTCCATGCACTACAAGGTTTATCCAAGAAGCTCATCTTTATTGCCGTACACAAACTTGTGTTCAGGTACAATGTCTGCTCAAATAAAGATCTGTTCACTCCGGAGTTCCTATTACAGGCACATGGAAATTAATCTATCTCTGGAGTGGAAAAACTGCCAGAGTTTCGCTACGGTCTAGGCCTAGATGAGGAAACAAGGAAGAGCCGCCTCTTATTTATAAATATGACGGCGCACTACGATATCACGTAAGCGATATCGCAGAGGAAGACGCGATATCGCGGCCCATGCGATATTGCGTCCCATCAGCAATAAAGACGAACTGTTGGATAAACCTTGCAGTGCATGGGCTAAGCTAAATAAGACTTTATTTATTATTATTTATTGTTCATCGTTTAAATGCTTTATTAGTTAATTAAATCTCTCTCAACCCTTCTCTCCTAGTTAAGTGCATTCAGTACGACCGCTTCGTGCACGTGTGTTATGCTTGGTAATCCCAATAACGAATAGCGTTTGGTAATCCCAGAAGGTTGCATTGGCTCAAGGTGTGAACGGTAAGTGGGAACGAATACTGATACTAGGTTAATTAAGGCTTAGTTAGTTAAAGTTAGTTACTTAGTCTCTTCACCCTTCACCTCACTAGCATAGGAGATAAAAACATAAAAGATATAAAAATCATATACCTCAGACTTACTTAACCATACAACCGTGACAAATACAAGTAAGTATGGGAAGACAACGAACTATTAACCTTAAGTGTTCCATAAGGCGTATAGGCACTTAGTCTGCGGAGTTCGACCGAATCGCGTGTGTAACACTCGTATTCGTATGGTTGAGTGTAGGGGTACCTTGCCACTCATCATTAACCAACATACTAGCCACTCTTATTTGAAAATCTTGAGGAATGTCTTCTAAGAGACAAGGAGTTCTACATTTCTTGTCATGAATATAATGAATTGAAGTAGGAATAGTGAGTTTTAGGTAATGATGAGGAGATACTTAATTATAGAGTTATGATAGGATTTCAATGTCAGTAATAAAATAAATAATTTCTTGATTAGGAAAGGGAAAATGGATCTCTTGATAGATGGGAAATGAGACTACTTAGTGATGGGCTAGCCAATGTTTTCCAATAATAACATGTATTCACAAATAGTTTTGAACAACTAGGAAAAGAGCTTTGAATGCAATACAATCATCAATTGCAATAGGTAAATTAATAGTTCCCACAATATCTGTTCAAGTCGCATTAATAGAAACAATAGAGGAAAGAGAATTAACTACTTGAATGCTTTACCAAAATCATCAAATCAAATAAAAGTTTTTTCTTGTTTTCTATTTGCTTGTTCAAATCAATTAAAAGTTTTCCCCTATTTTCTCTTTACTTGTCAAAAAATATAACAAATTTTTATAAAACACTTTAATTTATACAAATGAAATATTATTGTTTGAAGAAATTTGATTTCTAAAGAGTTTTCAAAAATGTTATGTATGTTATGGGGTTGGGTACACTTGAATATATATAGTGAAATAAGTGAAACATAGGTACATCCCAAGATTTAGGGTCAAATTATTGAAACAATAGTCAAATTGTCTATGTTATGCGGGGTGGGTGTTGGACCTGAAATAAGTGAAACATAGGTATATCCCAAGATTTATAAAAGTTTGTAACTTAATGCTACCTAGTAGAATTGAACTTGTGCCCTAGGATTACCAAGCTAAGACCCATACCACTAGGCTAACACCTCATTGTTACCCAAATATATAGTCAAATTAGAACTTTATAACTTGATAGTAAGGTGTTAGACTAGTGGTAAGATTTTTGATTTGAAAGCTCAAAGTCATGGGTTCAATTTTAGTGGGCAATGCTAAGTTATATATTTTGGAGTATACTTATGTTACAATTATTTTAGGTTCCAAAACACAACCTCCATACCCTTCCTCTTTGTCGCCTACTAAAAAAAACAAAAGAATTTGAACTCATGACTTAGGAGCTTTCAAGTCAAGAGTCTTTATCTTTAGAATTTTTATTCTATAGCGTTTGTGACAAGAACCTTAGGTCATTGATTTGATTGTAGTTGACAATCATGATCCCACAAATCTAAAGGGATCTCAACAAATATAAGCAAATACATTCTATTTCAAATATTCAACCACAAGAATAGCATAATGATGATGGTTCTTTTCCGTGTTCAGTTTTATCTTATCGTTTTACGTAAGATTTGACTTCCATGTGTTCATAAAAGCCGTTGATGTACATGTCAACTTTTATGGATTTTTTTAAAGTCCATAGGTTAGGTATACTTGCTCTATTATATCTCCGCCCCAAAGTATCATCAATAATTTTACGATGAATACTTGCATTACACAACCTTTTTCCAAGATAACCGACAAAGTTTCCCCCGGAACCGACTCCCTTACACAAACCCAAATGCATGCATACATGCTACATCATAATAATTTTTACCATAAACCTTTTGCCAAGGAGAACCGACAAAGTTTCCACCACAACCAACTACCTTACATAACCCAAATGGGTGCTTGAAAATGAAAGCAACCTTTTATTCTTGACATCCATTCAGTCAACATGAAAGCATAAAACTCTATTTTTACCCTCAACTCGGTCGCTCCCCCTTGGACATGATAAGACCACACACCCCATGTAGTGGCAACCAACCTTAACATCAACTCAGACACACAACTTTCATTTCTTCCTCTCTTTTTCCTTTTAATTAACCCCCCATTCATCCGTCCATCCATCAATCTACCTCACACACACACTCTCTGTCTCTGTGCTAGCCCTAGTCCCTTTCCCCCTCCCTACACAGGACAACAGGATTCGAACCCACAAGCTCCTCCCATTGGACGCATCCGTTGTTGTTTCAACGTGTTCCACACAGAAAAAAAGAAAAAAAAAATCAGGAATACAGCTCAGGATAACATCCAGCCAGCCATTGAAAAAGAAAGCACAGTCAAACCCTAGATACCTTGGCCTCACATTGCAGGCCATTTCTGCACAGATCCAGCAGCAGCAGCAGAGGCTAGTGGGGCAGGGCCAGTGACAGAGTCAGAGCCAGAGCCAGAGCCAGAGAGAGAAACAAGAAAAAGGGCTGCAAATTCAATACTCTGCTCCTACTACTACTCTCTCTCTCTCTCTGTGCAGCAACAATGGATAAAACATGGCTGAATTTGACCGGCACATGCAAACAGGATAAGATAACAGAGCTCCAAGAAAGAGAGAAAGAAGAAGAGCAGCAGCAGGAGCACAAAAACCTTAGCCATGGCGTCGTGGCATGCCTGGCTACCGTTGTTTTGGTTGCCAAGGCATCATCATCCATCTGCAACGCGACAAAATGCGAGCCATCGTAGTTGGAAAGCAAAGTGTGCATTTGAAAATGAAAAAATGAAAAAACACCCACAAAATGGTTCCTGCTGATACTTGCGCTGCAACCACTGCTGCTACTGCCTTTGCTTCTGCAATGGCAATTGGGGTTCTGGATTTTATTAAGGAAGTCGCCATCCGTGATGTTTGCAGGAGAATAAGGGGTCCCGCTGGGCTCCAAATCGAACCAATGGCTGCTCCCCTCGTACCAGGCCCACGCCATTGATTAAATCTGATTCCCTGCGCAGGCACACCACAGGCAATAAAGGCCCGAATCCGACAAACCAATGCTCAATTATGAATCCCCCCCTCCCCCAATTCGAATAATAATATGCATCTTATCTCATCTGCGTTCGTTTGGTTGTGGGTGTTTTTTAAAGGTGTTTTGTTTGCACAGAAAGTTTTTGTTGATCTTCTGTTTCATTTATTTGATTAATCTGTATGTTGTTGGCTTTTGTTGCTTGCTTGTTACTGTTTTCGCTTGCCGACTCTGTCCCCACAACACCACACACGATGTATCATCGTTCCGGGTTCGTCGTCTTTTTCCCCGTGCATGCCTGATTTTATTATGTTGTTTGCCCGACTGCAAAAATCGATCGATTCCGAGTTTTTGAAAATTTCTGTGTTTTTTTCTTTCTTGGAGGTCTATTTCTTTTGGAAGTCAAGGAACCGATGTTCTGTTAAATGTTTGTCCTAACGGGTTCGATTTTTTTTTTCTGGATTCCAATAATGAGCTGCCCAGGCTAGAAAAGCTTGTTTGCGTTTTCTTCTTGTGCTCCCAAATTCGGAATTTCGAATCATCATCGTGGATTTTTAATTCGCGTACGAAAATTACAGGTACCGGTCCCTCGTTTGTGGTCCTTAGCAGTACAACCAGTGGTCACCGTGTCTTATTTTGGTGGTAATTTTTGCAATTTAGATGATTCCGTGTTCTTTTATGCTTCTTGGATGCCATAATCTGCAAACGCCCTCATCCAATATCAGTTAATTTCTTTTGTTTTTTTCCCTTCTCTGAATTGTTGTGCTGTCTTGACACGTACATTTTCCTTTTTGCTTTCACCAGACAAATACTTTTTCTTCCTCATTTTCAGATTTCCAAGGTTCCAAAGCATTTGAATTTTACCTTCATCATTACCGTGTTCAGATTGGCAAAATTTTAGATAATTCCTGGTCACATAGATTCGATTCTAACACCTAGTTATAAACTTAACTTTTACAAATCTGGGAACGTACCAATATTTTACTTATTTTGGGTTCCAGCAAAATTTTAGATAAATCTTCATTCTCTCAGTTCCTGCCAAATTCTGAGGCATTTTTCCCCTTACTATTCACAAAGACTTAAATTTTTACCGTGTAAGGGGAGAACACGGTTCCCCTCACCATTCACAAATACTAAAATTTTTACCACTTAAGGGAAGAACGTGGTTCCTCATACTGAACCAGGCCAATTCTTTTCTTTTTCGAATTCCCAACTCCTACAAATTTCCCATCAATTCCAGCTGCCGGGGACCATTTTTATCCTGCTCTTGTTTTTCCCAGCTTTTGGCTGGCTCTGTTGTTGATCTGGTCCACCGGTGGTGGGCTGTCAAGATTCTTTGAAAATAATCCAATCCTTTCCCCTTCTTTCTCTCTCCTACAGTGTTTTTTCTTTCTGCATTTCTCTTTCATGTCCCCAATCCAATCCCTATTTTTGCCATTACCCACCTCGGCTACGATTAAAAAAAGGTCCCCCATCAGTTGCAGCAGGATGCCCGTTGTAAGTACAGAGCGGTAGCAGCAGGACCTGCAGAGCCTGTCAGAGCAGAGCAAGAAAGCAAAAAAAAAGGGCCCTGCCTTGCCAAATCCAGCTCTCTCACTCTCGGGCCCTGCAAACAAACAAGAAAGAACACAATCAGCCCCAGATTAAACCTTAACCCTCCTCATCTCCTTAATTCCCAGCTGCTGCTGCTGCGGAGGTCCTAATAGAATAGATCGGTCCGGTCCGGTCTGGTCCGGTTCCTAGTTTTTCACCGATCTTTTCTTCCTATGATTTAATGGAGGACCCACGTTGAACAAAAAAAGCAAGCAGCAGTGATCAAGCAAGCAAGAAACAGCAATCTGTGTTGCAGCAGCAGCAGCAGCAATAGCAATAGCAATGGCGGACTCAAAGCAGCAGGGATCCAGCCTGTTCCCTGAGGAGGTCTTGGAACATGTTCTATCCTTCCTTGTTTCAGCCAAGGACAGAAACTCAGCATCCCTGGTCTGCAGGGCCTGGCACAAAGCTGAAGCTTTTACAAGGGATAGGGTTTTTATTGGCAACTGCTATGCAATCTCCCCAACAATGGTGGCAACCAGGTTTCCGAGGATCAGGTCACTTGCCCTCAAGGGCAAACCCAGGTTCTCCGACTTCAACCTAGTGCCACCAAACTGGGGAGCAGACATTGGCCCTTGGCTCAAGGTTCTGCTCAACTGCAACAACAACAACTCCCCCTTTTCTCACCTGCAGGAGCTCAGGTTGAAGCGCATGAGCATCAGTGATGATAGCCTCTCGCTCATTGCTAGGGTTCTGCCCAATTTCAGGGTTTTTTCTGTCTCCACCTGCGATGGCTTCAGCACTGATGGCCTTGCCGACATTGCCACTGGTTGCAGGTCTGTGGTGCAGTTCTTTACTTCATGGGTTGCTAATTTCTTGTTCACCTGTTTTTGCCTTATTTTGCCTGTGCACTTTGTTCTGGGTTTGGCTTGGAATGGAGGAATAAGTTTTGTAGTGTGACGGGGCGTTGAGATTGTGTTATGGATAGGTGTACTTGGTTGATCTCTTAGACGTACCCTTTGTGGTTGTTGCAGGCTAGCCTGGTATCAAGGTGTTTGCTTTTCTGGGTTCTTGTCTGTTCGTTCTTAAACTGGTTTTTCTCTTCTATTCCTGACATATGCTTTCTGATTCTTAGATGTCTTGTTTTGATGATTGGTTTGAATTATGTTTTGGGAAGTACTGAATGAAGGAATCTTTTGTTTTTGTTTTCTTGTTTCGTTTTATAAATCTTCTGATAATCGACTCCTGCTTTGAAATTCTGCCTGTCGGTTTAGTTAGTTGGGAGTGTTGAGGTGCTGATCTTGTTTTGAGGCGTTTTCTTGTTCAGTAACCTTTTCCTGTTATTGTGGTGACATACGTTGCATTCTAACTTTAGAAGGTCACGGATCACATATTCGAGTCATTCAGCGACTGTGTTTTCATCTTTTGGTGTCTTTATTGATTCTGAGCAATTTAAAGCAAGTTTTTCAGTTTTGGTCGGATCCTCTGTCCTTAGAAATGTATATTTTGGGTATACTACTTGAGATAATGGGACACTAGAGTCTCAACAAGACTTCTTCTCATGTTCTGTTGATTTGAGAGACGCATACATAGCTTCTAAGAATGTAGTTGCTATATTGATGAAGTTAGCACATTAGTTGTGGCTTGTGTTCTGTATTAGCGTGGAGAAAATTTCAACATTCTGATGTTTCTGTACATTAAATTTCCTATATTGTTTCTTGGGATCCATTGATTTGAAGTCTGGTTTTTCCGAGAACTCAAACTTGAAGATTTATATTTTGGTTGTTGCACTTGATATACTTCGGAATATTGAGACTTTTTCTTGTAGGGTCTTACATTCTCTGGAGGATGCATAGGTAATTTGCTAGAATGTAGTTATGATTTGGTTGACAAGTGCGGATTGAAGTTAATAGTTATGTTGGCCATTGTGTTCCACAAAATTGGTGTTGGAATATATCTACACAAAAATTATAGTTTGATCTTTTGTATGTCAAATTTTCAGGATTGTTTCTTCTTATTGCAGTGTTTGAAGTCATTTCTAGTAAGTAACTTCCCCCAGGCAAGAAGAGGGTTGGAAGTCCCTCAATCAGGCTGAACCCCCCTGTATTCTGTGCATTATGCATTTTAATTAGCCTTAATGCTCTTTTAGAACCACTTTGCAATCCCTCCACTTTCAGTATATGTGTATGCAGCATTGATCTTCTTTTTTGTTCTGATATGAGTAATTATATAGATCCACGTTGACACATGTTATATTCTATACAAATGTTTAGCAAGATTTCTACGATGTTCTAATAAAAGCTAAGATTTGGATGTATATGAATCTGTAACTATTCTCTAACTTCGTTCAAATTGTATGTTCCCTAAAGAAGTAATTCTTTTGTGCTTTTGGAGAGCTTTTTAGTTTGCACTGATACTTGTCCGAGAGTGTTTATTCTAACCACTTTGCTGGTTGTCACTGTTCTTGTGTGTGTTTTTTTTTTGGCTAAGAAGCAACTACCAATAGTATGGAAAGGCCTGATTCTGTAATTTTTATCCTTTTCAGAATGAATGCCATCGATTTTTTGTAGCAGGAAAAGATTCTTTTGGCCAAATTATAGATACATATTATAAAAATATAGCTAATCAGTGTTAATACAGTTCATGATCTGTAACAAGGGAATAATGAAAAAAAATCAATTTTTAACGATACCAAGTCACATCTACTTGAATATCTGTTGCAAGTGTACAATTTAATTTTGATTAATCTGTATTTGGCCTTTTGTTCTTGATGATTCACATGGAATTAAATTCAAAGGGCCATCACTATAAGAAAGGCCACTACAAAGAAACAACCGTTCTGCTTAGTGTTAGCAGACATCGCGATATAAGAGATATTTCTCATGAAACACCAGGGGAAAATGGAAATAAGCATTTTGTAATGATGCCATTATACAAGTCACATCTACTTGAATATCTGTTGCAAGTGTACAATTTAATTTTGATTAATCGTTATTTGGCCTTTTGTTCTTGATGATTCACATGGAATTAAATTCAAAGGGCCATCACTATAAGAAAGGCCACTACAAAGAAACAACCGTTCTGTTTAGTGTTAGCAGACATCGCGATATAAGAGATATTTCTCATGAAACACCAGGGGAAAATGGAAATAAGCATTTTGTAATGATGCCATTAAACAAGTCACAGCTACTTGAATATCTGTTGCAAGTGTACAATTTAATTTTGATTAATCTTTTTTTGGCCTTTTGATTGTTGAATTTGTTCTCGATGATTCACATGGAATTAAATTCAAAGGGCCATCACTATTAGAAGGGCCTATGCAAACAAACCACTGTTCTGTTTAGTGTTAGGAGACATCCCGAAATAAGAAATATTTCTCGTGAACACCAGGTTGATGTGATAAATGTGTAAAAATCAAGTAAAATGTTTATCTTGGAAGAAAAGTTATAAGGTTTTCAAATGCCATCAGGTTGCAGTGTTAAACACTTTAATTCACAAATTATTGAAATTCATGGGAATCAAGATTGTGATTCAAGCTTTAAAGTGTCTTTCTGTAATGTCTGCAGTCATGATGAATGCATTATTTTTATTTAGTTCCAAAGATATCTTAAATAACAATAAACATTGACTTTCAGTCATGCATAAGTTTTCATATTTAGCTGCATTTGTATGCTATAAAGAAAGTTGCAGAAGTTATCAGAAGGAATGCCATAGTGGATGGATTGTCTATTCATTTTCCCAGAATGGCATCTGCTTTTTGTTGAGTTAGAGGATATGCAAAAGTTAGTCTGACTATTCTGTCATTCAATAAAAAGCCAAAAAAGCTTTAATGTCTTGCTAATAATGAATATTATAAAATAGTAAAAGATGCAGTTTTTAAAATTATTATTTCTAGTTATGTTTATTTTCAACAGAGTATTCTGTCTGCTTTTCTAGAAACTATTGAAAAATGTGGCAGTAGTATTAGTTTGCGATGTTGACAAGGCTTCCACTATCCATATATCTGTTTTAGGCTCCTTGCTGTTTTCTCTCGTAAAGAAATTCTGTTAAAATGTAGAATTTTTCCTGACTAAAGGGTTGTGCCTCTTTTTTATTATGCAGAAATCTGGAAGAGTTGGACTTGCAGGAAAGTGAAATAGAAGACAAGGGTGGCTACTGGCTGGGCTGCTTCCCTGAGAGTAGTGTTTCTCTGGTATCATTAAATTTTGCTTGTTTACATAGTGAAGTAAATTTTCATTCGCTTGAAAGACTTGTTGCTAGGTGCTCAAAGCTGAAAAGCCTCAAAGTCAACAAAGCTGTTAGTTTAGTGCAATTGCAGCGTCTTCTGGAGAAGGCTCCTCAGCTGATTGAACTGGGAACAGGATCATTTTCTCAACATCTCAGTCTGCAGCAAGATGCAGATTTAAGAAAGGCTTTTAGAAACTGCAAGCAACTTAGAAAATTATCAGGATTATGGGAATTATCTCCCATATATATTTCTATCTTGAACTCTGTATGTGCTAACTTAACTTTCTTAAATTTAAGCTACACTGGTATCCACAGTGGAGATCTAGCAAGCATGACAGCTGAATGTCATCGTCTGCAGAGGCTTTGGGTAAATTTCTTTTTGAGTTTCATTTTGTTGATTGATAGGTCGAAGCTATAACTCTGTTTTTGAAGTCTTCTTCCTACTGTGAAAAGATATCTTTTGCTATCCCCATACAGGTTCTTGACACCGTTGAGGACAAGGGTCTGGAAGCAGTGTCCTTGAACTGCAAGGAATTGAGAGAGTTGAGGGTGTTTCCGATGGATCCATTTGGTCAGGATCACATGGGTGTTACAGAGAAAGGTTTTCTTGCTATAGCTCAGGGGTGTCCTGAACTGAGATATATTCTATATTTTTGCAAACAAATGACAAATGCTGCAGTTATCATAATGGCACGTAAGTGTTTGAAATTAACCCATTTTCGGCTGTGCATCATGAATCCATGTCAACCAGACCATGTGACTAATAAACCCATGGATGAAGGTTTTGGGGCAATTGTTAAGTGTTGCAAAGGCTTGCAGAGGTTGTCAGTGTCAGGATTGCTTACTGACACAGCATTTGAGTATATTGGACTCTATGCTAAAAACTTGGAAACACTGTCTGTGGCATTTGCTGGGAGGACTGATGGAGGGATGCAGTGTCTGTTGCAAGGCTGTCCAAAGCTAAGGAAACTTGAGATAAGGGACAGCCCATTTGGTGATGCTGCTCTTTTGTCTGGTCTTGACCGTTATGAATCCATGCGTTCCTTGTGGATGTCTGCATGCAAAGTTACAATGGGTGCTTGCAGGCTTCTTGCTCAGAAAAAACCTGATCTGAATGTTGAAATAATAAAAGAGAATGAGGATGAACATGATGCAGAAAAGCTTTATGTGTACCGATCGGTTGCTGGGCCAAGAAGGGATGCCCCACATTTTGTTCTCACTTTATGAACAGTTCTATGAACAACATATTTCAGGGGATAGCGTATCCTTTCTTGTAAATACGAGCAACTGGTAAAATCATCATGTTCGGAGGCTCATACAGAGAAGAAGGCTTGTCAACGGCTGTTGGGTAAATGAGCTTTCCCATGTATGATGCTAGATTCACAAGGATGATAACTATTGAGATGGTTTGGCGTCGGTTCTTGTGACTTTCTTGGTATGCAGTCTTTTTACCGAGTCAAGAATTTTCTAGGATTGTGCATTTTAGATTATCAGCAAAAGCAGAGAACATTTTGTGTTCATGCAAATGGGCTGACATGATATGACTGTTTGTGGATCTGGGTGTGAACCGGCTCATCTGTATTTTTAATTTCTTAACCAAACTTTGTATCTGTTAGTGATGCTATTCATGTCACATGACATCTGTACATGATAAGGATGCAACGCCTAGATTTGATAAATGCACAGGAAAATTTGATCTAATATTTCTTGATACGAGTATCACTCCTTACGATGATTGATTCTCCAAAGTCTTAGAGAATTTCATTTCTGCTTTTAATTCTTCTTGATATGAATGTCCATAAAACGAATGACTCTGCAACTGTTTTTTATGTTGAAGGAAGTCTACTTAACGTTAATTTTCTTATAATTTCCTGTTTGTCATAGTTTAGTTTGATCATTTGCAATTTTGTTTTGGTTTTTTTTTTGGTGTATATTCTGAACTTTTTATTTTGTCTGCACTAGGGCTGCAGTGGTAGGATCTCTAAAAACGTTTTTGTTATATAGACTTGAATGAATATAATTTTCTTGCCTGTGGTTATTTGCTTCCTGCCGATCTGCAAAGCCCAGCAAGGTACAAGCTAGCAGATTTTTACGCTTCAATGCAATTGTTGGAATGTGGTTTCCTGGAATTGTGGTATATCCTAGGCAGCTAGGATAAAGCTATTGCGAAGTTAAAATTCTATGCTGTTTTTGGGTTTATAAGAAGTTAAATACAGGTCAGGGTGACGACTATTTGGGTCGGTATTGAGTTGAATGATCCTGTAATGCCTGGTAAAGGGTAGGAAGAAAAGAATAGAAACTTACCTGTGTTTTGAGTGCGGGGGCTTCCGAATAGTTCAATACCCATAATTCTGAAAGTTTCTGTTATTTTACCGGGCATTATATTAGAAAGTTTATAATTAATTGTGGGTAATGAAAGTCAATAGGGTTGATGTGCGAATCCAAATTTTGGCTACGTTGGTATAACTAAACTTTGACTATATACATCCAGTTGATCAGGAAAGACTTTCAATCAAAGCTGGAGGAATAAATTCAATATCTACAGGGTAAATAATAATCCTGTATAAAGTTTGACAAATGAGCTGGGTGGGGCATGTTGTCCATTATCTAGGTTCTCTGCTGAAAATTTTCATTATATGACTTATGGATCAGGCAATGATTTCATGAAGATCATCGGTTAGCACTTTCCAAGATCGTGAGTGCAAGCTGGTGGTGCAAAAACTTCCGGCAAATTGAAGAGGCTTGAACCTACATTTGGTTGCATATCAAGCTGAGCCACGGTAGCTGTAATGGGGATTTTAAATTATTAATTTGAAAGTTAATTCTACCGGTTCTAGCATAATAATTTCAGAGATATCATATATTCCCAACCAGTATGCTATCAAACAGATATTTTGGATTTTCGAGGCAAAAATGGTAGTAGAAGTTTGTGTAGTAAGCAAGCCCTGCTACGTAGCATCTATATAGTTGCAACTATTTGTTTTATATTTATGTCAATGAAGGGGCAACGCAAAAATGTTTACATTCTATATAAATGTAGAATGATATTAGAAAAGTGAAAATGAAATCTGAGTTGAAATTGGAAAATGGAATTTTGTGCAATACAAGAATAAAATATACCAACTTACCAACTTTGTCTTTACGAGTAGTAGAAGATGAGCAACACATTATTAGTGTGGTAGAACACATTTTTTTAAAAGAAAATGACAAATTTAAGTAAAACTTTGAATGAGTTATTTAAACTAATAGTGTTGATTCTTACATAGAAAGAATGTTCAATATTGGATAATTTTCTATCATGAGTTATGCACCAACCTTGGGGCACAATACAAATATACATTTAGGCTATGGCATTTAGTAGAGAGCCAATCACAAAAAATTATTGTCAAGTCTACAATATTATATAGACAACTAATCATAGAAAATCATCATCAAATCCTTTGCCAACTTTAAATGGGCTAACCAAGGTAGCATTACCATGATGTGTTTGGTAAAAACTAGTTTATTTGACTAAGACATTGGATTTATATAGACCTAATTAAAATTTCACTTCAATTTTAGTTTCAAACCAAAGACTTAGCAACCTTATCATAATTGTGGAACAAAAATGATAAGAGTATACTCCTAAGTTAAGGTACAATCATTAGTTTCTTAACTTAATCTATTAGCAGATATGAATGGTTGTGATGGTTCAGTGAAGAGTCACAACTCCTTACGAAGGATAAAATACTGCAAGTTCTCACTTTGGAATATAATGATAAGAAGGAAGAAAAAAAGCAGATCAAGTGGAATAAGGTGAAGTAATATGGCACAAGAAAGGAATAACAATCAAAAATAATGTTCATAGTACAAATAGATTACCAACTACCATGATTTGTAAAATTACAGAGGACCAAACAAGAGTAGGCAACAGTAATAGAAGATGTTATGAAGCACAATAGTCGTAATAAGAAATCGAGCTCCAAAACCAAAAGGCTAAAGAAGTGATAAAGAATTTAGTTTCCTAAATAGGACAAGAAGATCCAAAAGTAAGCCATTTGTAAGCTGGTTTAGTTTTCTGAAGAGGAAGAGAAGACTATCTAGAAGGTTACAAAGGATGAAGAAGATGACCATATAGAAGGGATAGGTTGCAATTGAGGTATTTGTCCATAATTGGTCAGGTTGTAGATCACTAATGAGCCCAAGAAGGCCCAACCCACATAAGATTGACCAATTGAGAAAATTCCTAAGAAGACCTGTTATGAGTAACAGCCAAAAGCAAACATCATAAGGATGTAACTAAGAACAAGAAAAGACTTATGAAGAAGTATTGTGTAAAGTCTAGTGAAATTAAGTCAATAATGACTTAATAAAGTACGAGAAAAGTTTGTAAAGTTAAGTTTAGGAGGAATTTAACAAAGTACAGTGAACCAAGTCCAAATAAAAAGGTTAGAATATAAATGTTAGCACATTTTTACCATTTTTATGAAGCATTGATGGTTCTTGCTATAACAAATAGGCCTTGAGAACTTGATGAATTGTTGGTTTCCTCAAGCATTTGAAACTAGCTTGCCAAATACATTGGAAAGGCAAAGATTCTGAAATTGTTTTTAACAAAAATAAAAATAAAAAATAATAAAATAATGTGGAGGAGAATATTGGTTATGACCCTTTTACATGAGCAATATAATGGTTTAGATTTGACAGACATGTAAGCAAGAAGCTTATATCTAAATTAGAGAATTGTTAAACCTAAAACCCTTAAACGGTGCAATTTTGAAAATATTTTATTTAGTAAGAAGTCATCATGTGTTGCTATGTTTGAACACTCAAGTAGAAATCAGCGACCATAGTGCTTGATGCTGGTTCAAGCTTAAGTACCTTATTAAGACATCCTCCAATGGTACCATCGCCATGGATTTGCTGGCCTTTGGAAATGAACCTTTGCATCCCCAAGAAATTTTGTCCTTGGAGGAGTGATATTGATGGGGCACAACCTAGGTGGCTTAAGCATGGCTTGTGCATGCGAAAAATTTGGTGCTAGGGTTGTAGTGGCCATGTACATTGAAGCACTAATGTATCTAGCGGGTCTAGAAGCCTCACAACGGCTTCTCCTAGGAACAGACCATGGGGAACAACTTCCATGGAGCAACTAATACGTGGAATGGATGTTTCCATGCATATTTTGGATAGTTTGGTATTCTCATTTTCTAGCCACTAGGTATCTTTTGGTTTAGTGGCTATTGTTTAGACATGGTTTTAGTCACACACTTGTTCCTTAAGTCTGTTGTGGATTGGTATAGGGATCATGTCAATACTTTGAACTTTTGACCCATAACTACATCCATTATTATTAGTAGTAATGCATGGAAATTTTTTGTCTCTCCACCATGTTAGGATCAAATTTTATGTTTTTTTTATGGAGTTGTGATGATTGTTGGATTTAGTGTAGGATTAGGAGGCATTAGTTTTATGAGGAAGGGGGTTGCACATGTTGTCCTTGTGCTAGTTTTGATGAGCTAGCAGGTCTACTAGTTTTATTCACATGTGTAGGAAATATCCTAAGAAATGACATTTTCTAGGCTTGTGCTCAAGGCTACTAGTACTATTATCCTTTTGTATGTTCACAACACAAGTGACATTCTTTTGTTGAGATTGTGATGTCAATTCTTCTTGCATTACTTGTGGTGACTTATGTTGGAGAGAAGTTTGAGAGTATTGAAGATATGATGGATGCTGAGAGACCTGGGATGGTGATTCGATGGGAGATATTGTGGGTTGATGGTATTTAGGAGGGTAATAGTAGTATTGAGTTGAGGCATAGGTAGTAGAACCATTAGGAGAAATAACTTGTTAAGCATAGTATTCATAAGGATTCAACTCATAATAGGGATAATTTTGGTTTAGTAATGGTATCCCTCATGATTGTGGGTTTTACCATTGTTATTGATAGTAATTTTGAGGTTGAGAAGGAGACCTACTTGGATAGTATTGTTGGTTGTAGGACTGTCTATAATTGCATTGTGAATAAGGTAATCTCCTAGGCATTTGCTTTTCCACAAATTTGGGATTTAAAGTGAAAGCCCCAAACACATGTAGATGTAACATAATTGGACAATAGTTTGTTGGATGTTCATGTTGATAAAATGTCCTTAACTATTTACTCATTCTTTTTCCTCTTCTTATCTTGATTACTTGATCCTACTTGCTTTATCTTCTCTTCTATGATTTTCAAGTTGGTTGTAACTTTTTCATCCATCAACTCTTTTATCTTATTTACCCTTGCTTTAATCTCAGAAATATACTTGTGCATTGGCAAGGTTTTATGTGAAATCATCTCATCAAGAGTTACCTCTCCTTCCTAGTTACAAACATGAATTTTCTTCTTGCAAAGGGTTAGATCCTAGTTATATTTCTCCACACTTTCTCTTTTGCACAACTCTTTTTTTTTTTTCCCACCTATTCAATTATCCCTTGTATCCAATAAGCTCTCAACTCTAATAATCTTCCTTATGCATAGATCCTAAGGATCTCTCTCATTTTGTTACAAAGTCCATCTATGATGTGATGAAGCTACTCATTTTATGAAAATCAATGGACTAGGCATCTATGTAGTAGAGAGTAGTATTTGTTCAAGGCTACATCAACAAACTCATGACCCTTGCTTCCACCCTTGGATTTAGTTTCTTAGATTAGATACTCTTAAATAGGTTCTGTATTTTTTGCTGAAGAGCTTAAGCATTATGAATCACCGATGGATTGAATTTAGTTCCAATGATCTATAACAACTTTCTACTTTTTCTATTGGCATTCTAAGAAAGAGCTTAAGATTTTACCACTTACTTTCAATATTTTGCAAGGTGCAAGCATCGTGGAAGGCTTGGTAAATGATGTTGTGAATCAAAATTTTAGCCTCCATCAAATGTAGAAATGTTATTCATATCAAGTTATTTGATGGAACTTTTCCTTTAATGCCTATGGGGTATTCTAACTACCTTGTTGACATATATCATGCTTCTAGTAGCCAACAAGGGTTCATCATGATCAGACATGTCATGTGATAATCTCTATTTTTATTTTTTCAATTGTGGTAGTCTAATCTATGCTCCATTGGATACCTTGTATCTTGTTTTTTATATATATTTTTATCTTCATATTGTCTCGTTAGTGGGGCTCTATCTCCATAGTTATGTTCATCTTCATCAAAACTAGATGATGTAGATGAAAAGAAAGATTGTAAATTAGGAAAACTCCCATGGCTCCTATATCTTCCCCTATGCTTTCTTGGTTCATCTTTTCTAGGTTTGTTGGAGGTCCTAGGCCTTGAGATCCTCCTTATTCTAGAAGTTGTTCCATCCCCTATAGGATTATCCATGAAAGTTTAACTAGTCTTTGAATGTAATAAGGGTCAAAATGAGCATATGAAATCCTTACTTCTTATAGTTCACTCCAATTCTCTTTAATATATATCCTATCATTACTCCTACTAATGTTATCATTGTATGATGGACTATCTATCCTATGTAAAGAATACATGTTTTTAGTTTGCTTAAAATATTAATATTTTTAATAAATAAATTGTTAATGCTTTTACACTAATTGTTTATAATATAACTAATGTAGATCACTAACACCATTCCTGAGAACGATGGCAATGATGGATAGTGAGTATCTTCTACACCTAACATATTGATTACAAGCACTCACATGTAATCCAATTGAATTCTATAGATGGAACTAGTGTGGTATCTAGATCATTAAGCATTGATCATAGGTTGTTGTATTTTCACTTAGACTAGTGGTAGCTTTATCATGTATGATTTAGTCCAAAGTGAGGCATATGATTATTGATGTTGTGTAGCTATGACTAAGCTATATAAAAACATAAAAATTAATAATTTAATTAGTTTAACTAAAAATAAAAAGATAAATCCTAGGCTATCCTAAGGGTGATGAGTGTCCATTCTTAGCTTACATACATGTTGTAAACTCATGTACCCACTACTTGGATTACTAAGTGTTTTGCTACTGGGCAAACCAAGCAATAGAGTTACTAGGATTACCAAGCGAATACATGTTTACACTTGAAACTGGTTACACTCATTCCGTTAATTGATTAATTTTCATGAAAATATATTAACTAACTACACAAAAAGTAAATTGTATTGAATATAAATCTATTTTAAATCAAAATGCTACAATGAATATGAATCAATTTGGATCTTATTTTTGTTCATAGAATATGTTTAGGTATAATGCCACTTGAATAATACATCATACAATTGACTCAACTTCACACTATCGGCACTCACTAGCTATTTGCTAAGATTACGAAAGAAAACTACAAGAGTTTGGATACACTATTGACCAAATGATACCAAATACACTATGAATGCTTACATATTTATAAAAAAAATAAAGACATTGCATTGATGCTTATGAATTAATGTATTTGGCTACGTCGATGGAGATGCATCAATGAGGATGTATTAATGCAGCTAAGTTATAACAGATGTAATGTAGCATTATAGATGTAGCATTTCCAATATAGTAGATGCAAGAGCTAACTAAGATGTGTTAATGTAAATGTGATGTAGCATCTACGATATAGCATTTGCAATGTAGCATCTATGATATCACAAAAAAAAAAATGATATACTTGACAAAATGATGCTTCATAAATAATAATAATAATACTATAAAAAATAAATTAATTCTTCAGCTTTCACTGGGAGCTTCTTTACTGGAAGTTGTAGTTGAAAAGCGACATCTTTGAAAATGTAATATTTGACACATGAAGAGAGGTCATAGTTATGCTCCTGCTATTGAAAAATAATTGCACATCAAAGCTTCTAAATAGAGTAGAGAACAAGTGGTCAAAAATAATTCCAAATGCAAAGAAATGAAGTAGACAAAGCAGGCTGATCACCAAGAATGACTTCATTAATGCTTGGTTAAGAGTTATAAAGTCAAGATGTCAATTTCCAAGCATGCTAAGCAGTATGACACTAAGAAAACATAAGAAAATGAGTCTTCACTTATACAAAGAAGACATTGAGGAGAAACATTTCTCATATGTTTAAGATGAATGATAATAGGAAGACCTTGATGAATAAGACAACATAAAAAAATAAATTTTTGGAAACGTAGGTACTCTAAATATTTTTCATTTTCCTCATTTAAAAGTGCAATGATAATTTTCATTCTCCAGGCCTTATTGAATTTGTTATGAATAAAATCATTCTTTGTAATAATCTCATAAGTAACATTCTAATTAAAAAGAAAAACATATATGTCATCTTTTCAAAAAATATCTGGAAAAGCCTAATGTAAATTATTGTCAACTTTAAATAAATACTTAAGATTATAGATTAATTGTTCAAAATTCATTTTTCTCTTTCTATTCAAACCATAGAGGCTAGAAGCTTCATTCCAAGTAATTTATTTGTCATGCATATGTACATAAGAAACTATAATGATACCAAATCTACTCCAAGTGGTACATAATCTAGATGCATTAGTAGCCAAAGCTCCTTTATTAAAAGGAAGCTACCATGGGCTAATTTGCTTAAGCATATCTACTGAAATTATAATATGATTTTAATTTCACTATTTATTAAGCTTGCATCATGTCTTTTAAGTTTTCTTAGAAATTAAGGAACCTAGAATAGAAATGACTTGAGTAAAAAAAGAGAGTGAAGAAAGTTATTAGAAGACTAACTATTATCATTTTTAGGTTTTCCTTACATAACCCTATTTCTTAAAAGAAACATCCAAACATCATCTCCATTAATGCACTTTTCAATCCATTTTCCTATAATAGAAATACCTTGCTTATAATAATTAATGAGACTATGTTCATCTTTCATGCTACTAGTTTAAATATTCCAAGCAACTCTAAAAAAGCTTTTCTATGTTTCTTAGTAGAACAAAGAAGCTGACCAATAATACAATCAATTCTACCATAATAAGTTTTAGAAGGAACCAAACAACTAGAGTAATAAACATTAGTAGATTGAAGCATTTTCTTAATAACTAAAACTTTACTAGAAAGAGTGAGTGTATTTTCTTTCTAATCATCAAGCTTTTTTCAATTTTACCAACCACATGATTCTACTAAATATTAAGATTAGGCTCAAAAGAAAAAGGCATTCCTAAAATTTTGAAGACAAAATCCTTTTTCAAGATTTTCCAAGGCTTAAGAGTAATCCACTCATTAATATTTCCATTACAATAAATAATAGATTTTTTCCAATTGATCTAAGAGCTAGATAACATGCAATAATCCTTCACTCTAGCTAAAAGAGTATTGATATGTTATACAAATTTTTGATCATAAAAAGAATCATCTAGAAAGTGTATGTTAAACCATTACATAATTAATCATTAATTAAGATT
This sequence comes from Gnetum montanum, assembly GCA_015680685.1. Lineage (NCBI taxonomy): Eukaryota > Viridiplantae > Streptophyta > Gnetopsida > Gnetales > Gnetaceae > Gnetum > Gnetum montanum. The sequence goes on along the minus strand of MNCI01023302.1, from coordinate 1,736,664 downwards.
TTCTTAATGAAATTCCTTTATAGATCATGATGTAGATTATGTGAAAGAAAGTCTACAAAAATACTAAAAAGATAGAGAGCTAGAGAACAATCTTGACAAACTAATCGTTTAAGAAGAAAGGAAGAATTTAATTCATAACTAGTAGCAACTTGAGCATTAGCATTAGTGAGTAGGGTACAAATAACATAAATAAAATAATCAACAAATTATCATTTATAGAGATAACAAATAATGAAATTCCATTCAATCTTGTCATAAGCTTTGACATAATCTAGATTAATAAAAGCAATGTCTTGGTTAGTATTAGAAGCTCATTGCATTCCCTCCCAATTTGTAATAGAAATGTTTACCTTTAAAAAAACTAGTCTACTAAGGTCTAATGCTTTTTTAAATAACCTTTTGAATTTAGCAAATTATGCATTTAGCTAAAATTTTATAAGTATTGTTAAGAAGAGTAATAGGTCTCCAATTAGTAATATGTAGAAGATCTTCATTGTTAAGAAGAATATGAATCACACCTTTATTAATGTTTTTACAAAGAGAAACTTTTTTAATGGCTTCTTGGAAAACATGAAAGAGATCATCTCTAACAATGTCCCAATGCTTATGAAAAAGTTGAATAGGAAAACCATCAAAACCTAGAGCTTTATCATATGATAAACTAAAGACTGCTACTTTAATTTTTTTCACTGTAATTTCTACTGTAAGAATACTTGGATGTGTTTCATTTATAAGGTGAGAAATATGCATACTTTAGGCCTAGAAGAATTCATTTCTAAAACATTGAGAAAGAAAAATACAAGAAAGATGATTTTCCGAAAAATTGTTAATAGTCTCAAGATCTTTAATGATGAAATCATTTATATAAAGTAATTTTGGTTTAGGTATTTAACCTTTCCCTTTTAATAATTAAAAAAGTTCCTTGCAAGGTCAATCTTCAATTTTTAGCCAACCCATATGACTTTTAGTGAAAGTACATTTAGCTTTAAAAGTACCTCAACATTATTTAACATAACAAGCTTTAGTCAAGGCTATTTGAGTTTCAAAATCAAAGGGATTCTAGTCTAGTAGAAATTGCATTTGCTTGATAGATTCTACAAGATCTTCTTTAGCTATATTTTTATGCTTAGCAAATTATTTCCCAAAGGAAAATCTTTGACTCTACAAGTAGTTTGTTATCATCAGTTAATCCAACTAATATCACTAGTAGATATATTTTTTTTGTAGTTCATAAAAATTTCAAAATATTTTTTCCATTGTATCCTATGAACATACTAGCATTTATATGAAAAAGCTCATGCTTTTGAAAGGATGAAGAATTAATTCTAGAGATAAAAATGTTAATAGAAAAATGATTTAACAAAGTAGCATCCGTATGCACTTCTAATTCCCTTATAGGCTTTCAAAAGAAAACATTAGAGATGTAAAAGATATCACATCAAAGAATAAATTCTATCTTTTTCTTGTTGATAATTACACCAAATATAATTCTTCTCATTCGAATGAGATGTGAATAAAGAGCTAACATTAGAAAGAAAATTTTTACCTTTGAAATTGCACCAATCTTCTTGTTTTTTCATGAGAATACATATTAGGTAAAAGACCACCAAGTTTATCTAAATGACTTTCAACCATATTGAAATCACCTCCAATAATCCAAGAAACTTTAGGCAAAAATAGAAGATATTTCCAAACCTCTAGTCGATCTTTCAAATTATTAGGAACATAAATATTATAGAGTTTAAGGTCACCATATTCACTATGACAAATAATCCAAATAACACTTTCAAGGTTATCAAAACCAGAATTTGAATATTTACTAGTCTAATTTGTATTAACAAGAATAACAACACCTACTTTATTAACTTCATTAGATGCAAAATAAATAATTCAATTTTTTGAAATGCATCTACCAAGAAAACTAATATCATGAGTTGAAATTTTAATTTCTTGTAGGAAAAGAAAATTTAGAGATAAATGTTAGTTTTAGAGATACTCCCTAATAATCTTCGCTTGGGACCTATCAGAAAGACCTTGAACATTCCATGATAAAAATAACATTGAGATGTGGGCAAAAGGTTCTCATCCTTGATTTTTCAAGCTTAGTATCTATGTCATAATCCATGTGACTAATAAATAAAAAGCATTGTCTGATAAAAAACATTTGAAACAATAGTAAATGTAGAAACATAATGAAATACCTTAAGATTTTCGATGAGAAGCGAGTATACCCTATGCTCAACCATTCAAATCAAAAGCGTGTACTAGTGATCCAATCAAATTTCATAAACTTAGTTCCTACATTTGCCTATAGTCATAAACTATAAATCAAGGGGTCATGTGATCATTGTCTTCCCAACTCACACTTGTGCTATCTATGCATATGGTTAAATTTGAGTTAAGGCTTGTGATATTTATTTTTGTTGGTATTTTTATATATTTTTATTTTGAGTGCAAGGTGAGTAAACGATGGTTTAATGATTGACTATTAACTACTCATCTATTCTAATGACTAACTATCCTAACATAAGTAATCATCCCCACTTACTATACAAATCCTAAACTAACATTAATGCTACTGGGTTACCAAGTGATGATTACTAGGCATACCAAATGGTCACTACTGGGATTACCAAGCACTATATGTTATGCTAAAAGTGGTTGTACTTATGTGTTCATGATTAGATTTATTAATTACTTAAGATGAGGAATGTAAAATGCATTAAAAGTAAACTACAAATAAGAAAGATCAAACTATCCAAGTGATGTAATCATTGTTAGAAATATTGCTTATATTGCTAAGCTATGGACTTAACATGTCATAAATGTAGTTGGTGCATGCATTTATATAGGTTTTAACTACATTAGCATCAACACATTTGTGTCTACACATGGGTATATGGCGTTGGGGCTACGTCAATGCATGCTCCTTGATGTAGCTTGTATATGACACCTCAGCATCCCCCATGACTAATTGAAAACTCATACTTGAGTGAACAAAAGTAGGATTGAGCTTTTTAAAAGATTTAGGGGAGTATAGAATTTATTAAATTAAAGATAAATAGACTAAATGATTGATCGAATTTGAGTGATAAATTGTATAGGATTATAAAATTGGTATCCATGAAAACAAAATTGAACACTATTATAAAACTTTTAGCAAGTTTCCTTAAGTTGCCAAAGATTAGGGGAATTCTCAAATAGTGCTTGGAGGTGGAGGCTCTTATGATGTTGAAGGTCATTTTCCAGGTTCTAGGGCTTGTGATGGTGAAGGTGGCTAAGGCTAACCTTCTACTACTACTGCTACTGGAGGAAGTTTGAAAGCATCCAATAGTATTTTCATCTTCTCCTCTTGGTCACATGTGTTGTAGGTAGTTCACATAGCTTTACCAATGTGGGCTAGTGTAGGTATATCCTATGGGCATAGTTTTGCAGGAAAGAACTCCTTAACATTGTCAAACCATGCTACAAACTATTTACGTTTAAGGTCAAACATCTTTATAAGGTTCTACAGCTCATGATAGTCATTCATCTTTCTAGTTAGGTTCTTAGCAACAAATCATTGGTCTATAAATCTGCTCCTAATAACTTCAAGCTTGGCATTATCTATCTCTAGCTGTTGCTTAGTCTTCTTGTGATGCTTAAATTCCACCTTGTACAAGAGGTAGGAAATGGTCATCTTCTTTTCCAATTTGATCCTTAGTCTCCCTGCTATTAGCATAGCCAAGTTTGCATAACAAAGGTTGGAAAGCTCCATATACTCCATCATCTCCTTAAATTTGTAACTCCTTTAGGCATATTTGTACCTTATTGTATGTGCTTAAGCCATTAAAGATTGACTACCACATGTTGCCTCTTTGCTAGAGTTGTTGGAGGGTCTTGTTCATATTCATCTTGGCCAATTGTATTTCTTTTTCATTTACCTCCTTGAGGAGCCCAACTTGGTCCCTGCAATGATTCTTAACTTATTCAAATTTTAGGGTCTCATTTTCCCAGGCAGCTACCTTGATGACCATTTTCTGACAAATTGCTTGGACTTCCTCTATCCAGAGATTCCTATTCTATGCTTCCAACCTCCTCATATCAATATTTACCTTAGGTAGCTACTCCTATTATTATTGAACAAATTTGACCATCTAGTCTTTCTATTGTACAACATTTCATAGGCAATGAATACCCTTGGTAAAAACTAACTTTTCCTTGTGGACTTGTGACAAGTCCTTGTTGATGTTAGAGGTCATGAATTTTGACAAGGATGCATCAAAGACTACCATCTCCTTTGCATTCTTAACCTACCTTATTCTATGTTGAAGCTGTTGAAAAGCTTCATTCCTCATGAGCTTTGGGTTAAGAATAGCAAGGTTAGAGGGACAGGCCTAGAAATCTACAACCTCGATAACCAACTGTTGGTTCTCCATGGTGGCTATCTTTAGTTGGCCATTAGTGATGAGGAGTTTGCCCTTCATCTCTAGTAGCTTTGACTAGGTTGTAATAATCTTGTCTAGTAGATCAAAGATCTTTGAAAGTGGTTTCTTGGATTCCACTAGTCATTCTAATACTTCTTCATTTTAGGCTACATCCAATCGACCAATTTTTGATCTTGTGGATGTTTGAATATTTGTCATCATGGCAATGTCTTGCATGAATGTTGCAAGAGTGTGTAGGACCTTTGCTACCATATCAACCATCGCCTCTACTACTTTCTTCTATCCTCAATGCTGCATTAAAAAAATAGTTATCCCTTACCTTCCTCCAAGTGGACTAAGAAAGTTTTGGCTTTCCTAGAAATTTCAAGAAATACCTATCTAGGGATGGACATGGTAACTTCCCTGGCACTAGGATTTGGTCCTACAAGAACCTAGTTTCGTTGTGTTGAAAACAACTAGATAGTTTCCTCTAGCTAATTGATGGTCCTTGTGATCTCATTAAGATGGCTTAGGGTTGGATGGTAAACTGATGGTTCCCCACCACCTATTGAGCCTTGTTGATGCTATAGCTACTACTCACAAAGTTTCTAGAGCCTTTTTGCAGCTACCAGTGCCTCTGGTGTGGTTTCTTCTATAGGTGGTGGTGGTGGCCTCTCCTCTTTCTACAACTTTTCTACTGTCTTATCCTTCATTGTCTCTTACTAGGATTTAGCAAGAGCATGATGAACCATATCATTGGCATAGTGCACAATGCCTCCTTTTTTCAAATTTTTCTGATGACACATGGAAAGGGGAGTGTCTTCTATGCTCTTTCATTTTTTCTAAATTGCTTCTCTATCTCCAAATAGATAAGCTATGGAAGGTTGAAAGGGAACTTGCTACTTAGAGTGGTGCACATAAGGGTAGAGAAGGTTGTGATCTTGCTTGGCCTCACCATGAGGTTTAGGTGATAGGCCACAATTTTGAAGTATTCATGTTCCACATTTGTGAGTGCACTATACTCCTTACAGTTCACCTGATAGCAGTGCTAGACCCACTCTTTTTTAACCTCTAGATCTACTTGGGTCAAGATCTCTACCAACGTTGGTCTAGTGTGAAGCAAACCAAGGGCCTCTACAAAGGACTCAACCAAGTAGGAGACTGTAATATCTTTGATTTTGACAAATGTGTCTCCTTGTTAATTGTTCCAAAATAGGTAGGTCTCCTCCATGTAACATTCTCCACTAGAGGAGAGAACTAGCCACATGAAAGACCCCTATAATTGCTTACAGACTTCCTAAGGTGGTAACTCCAAAAAGGGTACAAAGTTCAATTCTTGGAGAATCAAACTTTGGATCTTCTTGGTTCTGATTCTTTCTAAGTAGGCCCCCATTAGTGTGACTTTGATGTTAGGCCTTGGCCTTGGAGCTTCATATTGCTTGGATTGATTGGTCTCTATAGTGGAAACCTACCAAATAGATTCCACTTTAGGTTTCTCTTGAAGAGCTCTTGTTACATGTGTTGCTTTGGCCAATTATTCTTAGGGCAACTGTGGTTGTTGTTGATGGCTCCTTCCTCCTCATGGCTGCTTCTCCCTTAGCTAGGAAGTTCCTCTTGCTAGTGTTCCTCTCTTTGGTGCCATCTACAATCACAAATATAACCCTAGATTAGTGATTTAGTTTATACCCCTTAGTTCCCTTGATACCTTTCTTATTGGATTGAGTTACACTTGGGTTTTTTTTTATGATCTTGGTTAGTTCTTATTATAATATTATTTCAATAATCTACTACTAGAGTTTATTTGTGAGGTTAAATCCTATTTAATATGAGTATTTTAATATTATTTTTAAGTGTAACCCTTTGGGAGTTAGAAAAATTTTGAAAATTTTTCATCACAAATCAAAGGTTTGTGAGCCCCATGATGTAAAGCTTACCTCTGGTAGCTAGGGGATCAAAGAAAGAGCTGAATTAGATGAGTGTTTTGGAAGGTTTCTGCACTCTAAAAATTGAACCACCCCCAAAAGTCAACAAGAGTTTAGGACTACCCCCAAAGTACAACCACCACTCCAAGGAGAGAAGAAAAGAGAAGCAAGAAGATGGGAAGGACCTTAGTTAGAGGGATGTCTTTAGGCATGGGTAACATGTCTTTCTAGACCCATAACCAGTGCTTGTAGCCCATTATTATGTCTAAGGGGTGTGTTTTAAATGTCCATGCTTTTTGTTTGTTTCTTTGTTTTAATGTCATGGGAATCACACCATGCAAAGACATGCTTTTTGTTATGGTTGATGGTATGAGTGGTTAGAGATCAATGAGAACACCCACAAAACTGAAGAAGCAAGTTGGATACAAAAGGTAGTAAATACCCTTGAAGCCACATCCTTGTCCATTCCACTTGGTCTATTCTAAGTTGGTTAAGTACCAAGATCATTGATTCTTTTTAAGTTATTATTATGAAGGAACCTCATGCTTCCAAGATGAAAAACCTCATAGAATTGAGTGGAATAGGTGGATGATGTGGACTCACTTCCTGATACCATAAAAAAATTAATGCTTCATTAATCAATGACATAATCATAAGGTAAAATCTAGTCATTGAAAAATCAATCTAAACATTAAATACAACATGAAATATGTTGATCTTTTGGTATGTCAAAACATTAAGGAAAATGAAGTAGAAGGATGTTTGTGTGGTTTCTGTGTTTACAAGAGCAACAACAAAGGACTCAAGGACTCACAAGCAAATTTGAGATCACAAGGACTCAAGGGAGCATGGACAAATACAAAGAATTCAAGAAAAATGTGTTTATTTTTGTTAAGAATGATTCTTGGATGTTTTGGCATGTTTCATAGTGTTTTTGGCTCATTTTGATGAGTCTAGGAGGTTATAAGGTCTATGAGGACTCATTTGGAGGCATTCGGAGGCTTCTAGCATCAAAACAAGTAGTTTCATTTTTGGTCCCTACAAAAGAGACGTCTTTCCCATATCAAAGACATATTTCTAGCAAGTAGCACATGCAAAGATGTCTTTGCAAAATAGCAGATATATTTCTCATATCAAAGACATCTTTCTAGCAGGTAGCACAAGTAAAGATGTCTCTACAAAATAGCAAATATCTTTCTCATATCAAAGATGTCTTTCTAGTAGGTAGCACAAGCAAAGATGTCTTTCCAGTAGGTAGCACAAGCAAAGACATCTTAGGAAAACAATAGACATCTTTCATCAGGCAAAGGCATCTTTCCCCAAAAAAAGACATCTTCACACAGAATATAGGGTAGTTGTAGAAAGACATCTTTCTCGAGACAAATACATCTTTCAGAATTGAGATTTTAAAGAGATGTCTTTTCCAAACAAAGATGTGTTTCCATAATTGAAGGCAAAGATAGAAAGACGTCTTAGGCACAAGAAGACATTTTTCATGATCGTTAGTGACTATTACCTAGTTGTTGCACAAGTCTCAAGATGGATTTAGAAACATGGTAGTTATAAGAAGACATCATATGCATTGGGAAATGTGCAAGCTTATGTACAATCATTGTCAAATCATTTGTTTATCATTGTAATCTCTATTGCTCTTCATTGTATCATCATTGGAAAGTGCATTGTACCTCAATGTACAAGGATCAAGAAACTGAGTTGCATTTATCACTTGTAATAGTTCTTTCTTGTTGCCCTGTGTGGTTGATGTGATTCTTACGGGATGACATCTTGCTTAAGCTTGTCAGGATCCTTTGGGATTGAGTTGTTGGTGTTGCGATATGACACTTCGGTGTAGAGCTCAAGCTTATAAAGGTTGTGGAAGCCTTGAAACCACATTTCCAAGCTTGATAGGACCTTGTAGGGTTGAGTGATTGGTGGTATGGTATAACACTTTGGAGCAGGGCNAGTTGTTGGTGTTGCGATATGACACTTCGGTGTAGAGCTCAAGCTTGTAAAGGTTGTGGAAGCCTTGAAACCACATTTCCAAGCTTGATAGGACCTTGTAGGGTTGAGTGATTGGTGGTATGGTATAACACTTTGGAGTAGGGCTTGAGGATTGTATAAGGTGTGGACCCTTCAACCATATTTTGAGACCAATAAGGTCTAGAGGTGTGCTTGCAATCTATCCTCCAAGGGTGGACTACCTAAGTGAGGGAACTACATTAAATTTGATGTGTGTGCTTTGTTTGTTTAAGTTTTAATTTGGGGAACTTATTCATCCTCTATCCTTAAAGTGTGGACTACCCAAGTTAGGGAACCACATTAAATTTGATGTGTGCACTTTGTTTGTTTAAGTTTTAATTTAGGGAACTTATTCATCTTGTCCCCCCCACCCTCCCCCCCACCCCTCTCCCTCCCCATCTCCCTCCCCCTGCCCCTCCCCACCCTCCCCTTTTGCCCACCCCCCCTCTCCTTCCCTTCTAAGTTTAATGATCCACAAGTGGTATTGGAGCCTAGTACTCTTAAGCTCTACATCATCTCAAAGAGTGAACATGGAAGGGATTATCAACTTCAGACACATCTAGACAAAAAGACTAACATGCTTCATCAACTATTATGCTCAATCCTAGATTGCATTTGTTCCAATTGTAAATATCTTATTCCTTTCATTACATTCAGAAATAGAGGAGACTACATTTGTAAGATTAATAAAACTAATGATAATCTAAATGATGTTTCCTTTAAATAAAGGTATGGGATGTTTTTTCGATGGAGTTAATTCTTTTTTAAGTTTATGTGTTGAAAGGAAAGATGTTTTACATGTGAAGGAAATGAAAATTTCAGTTCTTAATGATGAATGTTCTTAGCTCAAGAAAGAGAGCTCATACCTTAAGGTTGAGATTCAAAAACTAACAAATGTGATTAAGTATATGAGTAAGAGCTTCAATCAACAAAAACAAAATCAATTTAAAGGTAAGGGAAGAGGTAAAATTTTTTCAAGTTCTAATTCTGATTCATCTTCAATAGAATGCTTGGTATGTGGTGGAAGAGTTCATGTGGTCTCAAGAAAGGATAGAAATGATGAGGAGATGAGAAAGACCAACTTCTACTTGAGTTGGAATGACGAAGAGCAAAGTGAAGAAGAGATGAAGGATAATGCAAAGGATTCACACCTCATTTGTATGGCTCTAACTGATGATGTTGTTGACACCTTAGATGATGAACTTAAGGAGGATGAGAGGTTTGATTTATTGTGAATGAACTTTTAAATTTTCAAAATCTTTGCACAAAGTTAAATGATAAAGTTAAAATAAAGGCTCAAGAAATTTCCTTATTGAATATAACAATTACTAATAGTACATAACAAATCTTAGACCTAAGGGCTGAGAATGAAAAACTAACCTTGTCCTATGAGTAGGATAAGAAAGAAATTGCAGATGTCAAACTTGTGAATGAAAGACTAGTCAAGGAAAAAGAATCTCTTTAGATAGTTCTTGGGTAAGGAAGAAGTCCAGATGATAAAAGTGGTATAGGATGTTGTCAAAAGGAATAAGCATCTACATCAACCTCATCTAAATAAGAGACCACTCTAAAAGTTGAGGTAAACACTAGCACTACATGAAATCAAAACGTAACTACAAAGGTAAATTACTTTAATCACAATAGAAAGATTAGATGTTACTACTGTAATAGGCTAGGACACAAGCAATGGAATTGTAATTTATAATCTTATCACTTGAATAAATGGTCATATTATCAAACTCCTTGGTCTTATCCAAATGTGTCAAGAAAGGAAATCTTGCAAGACCATAGGAAAACGTAGAAGGACAAGGGAGTGAAGAAAGTTTGGAGGATCAAGAAAAAGGAGGATGAGAATGAGAAGACACTCTCCAAAAAATTTGTAAGAGGAAGTCAAGCCTTGAAGATTAAGTTTGCATAAGACAAGAAACCTTAAAAGAGAAATCTCATTCTCTAGCATTGTAAGCATCTTTACTCCCTTTGACAAGAAAGGTAAGTAGAGGTAAGTATTTAATATATTTTAAGACTATGGAAAATTAGCTCCAAGTTCTACAAATATTAAGATAGGCATATTTGATATGAGTGAGGCATTATTGGTTGTCAGATAAAATGCTATCATTTGTGTATATGTGATTATGCTATCTTTTGTGTATATATGAGCATGATGTGAGGAAAATTAACTTGATTAGTTTATGATTTAATGGAAACTTGTGCTACTTTACAGTTTTTATTAATAAATCATATTTTCGATTCTTAACTAGGTTGTATTGGTTTCAAGTGGTGTAAAACCCTTGACTATAATTCATGGATCAAAATCTTTTTGTTGAACATTCATTACTATTTCAACATATATGTATTATGTTCCATATGATTTGGCATAGTTGCTTTCCTATGAAATCATAAAGTCCAATTTCTTTTGAAAGATTTTTTATGTTTGATAATTAAGCATTGGATGGTACCTTTAATGTAATTCATGTATCTTCTAAGAAAAGAAACATTTCAATAGGAATTATTTTCTATTTTTATGAGAGGCCTCAAAACTAATCTTGGTATAACACTCTAAATTTATGGATACATCACCTAATCCCTTGTGTGATTCTCAAAGTATGTGTGATATTTATGTCTATGTTCTTGTGATGATTCTTGTCATGATTGGGAGTGTTTTAGACTTGTTTTGATATAACTAATGGAAGACCTTAGTCTCCATTCTTGATCTTAGAATTTCTTTGCAGCATGAAGATCCTAAAAGGCTCAAGAGGAGAATAACAATTAGTGTCAATCTCTCTACAATAGATGTTTTAAAAGATGGGTCATATATGTAGGGGGAGTCTTGAGTGTTTCTCTCAAAGATATGATATCATAATTGCTAAGATTTCTATCACTAGCACCTATAGCAGACAATAGGCAAGGAAGAGCATATTCATCTCGTAAAGAAAAAGAGGACATTTATTTATCAATATTTATCTAAAGATTATCTTCATTAATGAAAGCTCTTAGACTTTATATGTTATATAAACTTACTTATAAGCACTATGTTTAGGATTTAATGGTTCATGTCTAACCTTTTGTATGTTGAGTATGTATCATTTTAAGTGCCTAAGATCCTTTTTTGCAAATATATATATATATAGGCAAAATTTTTATCATATATTAGTTTATGAATTTTCTAGATGATTGGTTGTGATATTTTAATATATTTTGACTTTTTCATCATGATAAGATGTATATCTTAAACATTGAATATGCATGTTTTTACTTACTTGTCTTGAAATTACTCTTGAATTGTTAGAAGAATAGTGGTTTAAAGATAGTTTACTTGCTCTTAAATATATTTTGAAAAGCTTAAATCAAGTATGTTTCTTGTTGTTGTGGATAGATGAAGGGCCACATTTGATCAACACTTGTTTTCCTTTATTAGCCCTATGAAAGTAATAAGATGTGTACTCTTCATATGGTTCCCTTGCCAAATGTTTGTTTGTTATGTACAATTATATTATGAAACATTTTTACAAGTGTTTGGATGAATTCTTTTGAGTCCTGACCATACAAGAGGAGAGTTTTGTTCTTGTTATGCAATGGCTCTCCATAACTATATGCTTTTGTTCTAAAATGATATATCTTTCAAATACAAGTTTATATGCATCATCATTTTTGGTCATGTCCAAAAAGTAGGAGAAGTAGCTTTTGTATTGTGATATTATGATAAAGACTGATCCATTTTCTTAAGTTTTGGACATTACAAAAAAAGGGGAGATTGTTGACCTTTTGGTATGTCAAAATGTTAAGGAAAATGGAGTACAAGGATGTTTGTGTGATTGCTGTGTTTACAGGAGCAAGAGTAAAGGACTTAAGGACTCACAAGTAAATTTGGGATCACAAGGACTCAAGGGAGCATGGATGAATACAAATAATTCAAGAAAAATATGTCTATTTTTTTTAGGATGATTCATGGATGTTTTGACACGTTTCAAAGTGTTTCTAGCTCATTTTGAAGAGTTTAGGAGGTTATAAGGTCTATGGGAACTTGTTTGAAGGAATCTAGAGGCTCCCAGCATAAAAAAAATAGTTTTATTTTTGGCCCCTACAAAAGAGACATCTTTCCCATACTAAAGACATCTTTCTAGTAGGTAGCATAGGCAAAGACATATTTGCAAAATAGCAAACATCTTTCATCAGGCAAAGATGTCTTTCCCCAGAAAAATATGTCTTCACAAAATACAGGCTAGTTGTAGAAAGATGTCTTTCTCCAGACAAAGATGTCTTCCCAAAATTGAAGGCAAAGATAGAAAGATGTCTCAAGCATGAAGTAGACGTCTTCCATAATTGTTAGTGATTGTTGTCTAGCCATTGCACAAGTTCCAAGATGGATTTAAAAATATGATAGCAACATCATATGCATTGGGAAATGTGTAAGCTTATGTACAATCATTGTCAAATCATTTGTTTATCATTGTAATCTCTGTTGCTCTTCATTGTATCATCATTTGTTCATTGTAAAGTGTGTCATACCTCAACATACAAGGATTAGCAAACTGAGTTTCATTTATCCCTTGTAATTATTCTCTCTTATTGCCCTATGCAATTGATGTGCTTCTTGCAGGAAGACATATTGCTTAAGCTTGTCAAGATCCTTTGGGATTGAGTTGTTGGTGCTAGAGTAAAACACTCCAATGCAGAGCTTAAGATTGTAAAGTTTGTGAAACCCTTGAAACCACATTTCCAAGCCTAATGGGACCTTGCAAGGTTGAGTAATTGGTGTTGTGGTACAACACTTTGGATCAAGGCTTGAAGATTGTTTAGGGCATGGATCCTTTAACCACATTTTGAGAGCAACAAAGTGTAGAGGTGTGCTTGTGATCTACCCTCCAAGTATGGACTACCCAAGTTGGGGAACCATGTAAAATTCGGTGTGTGTGCTTTGTTTGTTTAAGTTTTAATTTGGTGAACTTATTCATCCCCCCTCCTACCCCTTCTAAGTTTAACAATCGACAAAATGAACTTCCAATAGTAACAGCAACTGTGGCAAAAGAGCAAGATTTTTGATGAATAAAAAAATTAAGAAAAAAACATGTAAGAAAATTTAAACAAGGTAAAGTATATAAAATAAGTCACAAAATATTCAAGAAAATTGAAAAACATATAAAGAATAGTGTAAAATAAAAATTTGAAAAACTGAGTAGCCTTTACACAATCTTAACATGAGTGGCCATCTCCCCCATGACTAAGTTGGAAGGAGGAGATATGAAAGATAGAACGTGCTTGTTCATCATTTGAGGTGTCCATGTTAATGGTTATTCTTGGTTCAAGAAAAGGTTTGACTTGATGAATATTGACCAACAATTACTTGTCTGGGCTAAAAGGATGGTAAATTATCATGACCCTAGAAGAAAAACTTGCAAGAATAATATAAGGTCCTTTCCATAACATCTAAAGTTTTGTGCATTGTGATACATGCATGGGGTTCTAGTAAAGAACCTTATAACCTAGTTGGAATTTAACTTTCCTTATGTGTAAGTCATAGCATTGTTCGGCATGCACTTTGTGCACTTCATTCATAAATAAGGCTACCTATCAGTTTTTATCTAGTACATTCAATGTCATTAAATATTTCTTTTGTGATAGGATTACATTAAGATCAAGTTTAGAAGCCATTGAAAGTTTTTGGAGATTAATTTGAATTAGGAGAGTTAGTAATTTTCTATACACTAACTTATAAGGGGAATAGTTAATAGGAATTTTTCAAGTGGATCGATATGTCCATTGAGCATCATTAAGTTTTGTGCTCCAGTATTTCCTATATTTACTAGCTATATAGTTTAGTATTCTAGTTATTTTCTTATTGGTGACTTCATCTTGACTGTTATCTTGGGGGTGATATGAACTGTTAATTTATGTTCTACCCCTAAGCATTGCATTAATTTTCAAAAGGTATCACCTATGAAATAAGTCCTGTTATAAGAAATAAGTACCATTGGCAAGCCAAACCTATGTACCACATGTTGTTGTACAAATTGTGCTGTTGTAGAGGATGAATAGTCAATGACAGTAGTAGCTTTAGTCCATTTTGTGTAGTAGTCAACTACTATAATGATATATGCCTTTCCATTAGATATGGGGTTGATGGACCCCATGAAATCAATGCCCCAAATATCAAAAGGATTCAATGGTTGAATCCACTATTGGAACCCTTCCTCTTGAACAATCATCCCTCCATCTTATTGGCAACATTCCCACAAACATGAGAACTAATGGGTATCTCTAAATATTATTGGCCAGGAATATCTTTCCATGAGGATTTTTATGATCGTTCTCCTCCTTGCATAATGACCCCTAATAAATACCTTCATGAGCATCCTAGAAGATTCATAATTGATCAACATCAAGTACACACCATCATACCAAGCATCAGCACACATCTTGTAAAGATTACCTTGAATTTCCATATAATGTTTGGCTTAGTGAAGAAACTATTGTTTCTTCCTATTATCCCATTCTTGTTATATCTCCTAAGTGAGTAGATAGAAGAGGAAGTCCTTGTACTAGTTAGTATCCTTAGGAATTTACATTTTAATAGTTTTAGAAAAGAGGAATTCATTTGAAAATTAGTCAGATAAAGATCCCTCATCCTCTTTACTTTAACATTATAATTGAGATAAGTGGTCAACGATCATATTCTCGGCACCCTTTTTGTCCACCATGGTGAGATCGAACTCCTATAGAATTACTAGTTATTGTATGACATGAGGGTTCATCATTGGCTTGTTCATGAGGAATTGGATGGTACTGTGGTTTTTGTACACAAAAACTTGATATCCAAGAAAATAATGCTCGAATTTTTCTAAGGCATACACCACTACCATGAGCTCCTTCTTTGTAGTGATGTAATTTAACTATGCTCCCACATTTCTTTGACTTGCATTATGGATGTAGTAAGAATGTTTTTGATTGTCCAATTATGTAAGCACAGTCTCAAAAGCATAATTGGATGCATCTATCATAATTTGAAATGGCCTAGACCAATTTGGAGCACGTAACATGGGAGTTTTTACGAGCTTTTGCTTAACTATTGGAATGCATTCTCACATTCTTTGGTCCAGGTGAAAGGTGCATCTTTCTTGATTAGTTCAACCAATAGTTTAGCAATTTTTGAGAATTTTTTAGTGAATCACCTATAATAACTAGTATGGCTAAGAAATGATCATATATCTTTCACCATTTCAAGTTACTTGGTGATTCTTTAGATGACTTGTACTTTTATTGAGTCCACCTTGATCCCTTTGCTTGAAATTTTGTGCCCAACATAATGCCTTCTTGGACCATCAAATGGCTTTTCTGCTAATTGAGCTTCAAATTAGTTTCCATGCATCGTTGGAGCACTTGCTCCAAATGGTCTACAACTTGCTCAAAAGTGGTACCATAGGTAGAGAAGTTATCCATAAAGACCTCTACCATGCTACCGATTTGTTATTGAAAGATGTTGAGAACCAAGTGTTGAAAGGTAGCAGAAGCATTATACAGACCAAAGGACATCTTTCTATATGCAAAAGTTCCTCAAGGACTTGTGAATGTGGGTTTGGCCTAGTCTTTTGGTGTAATCTACATTTGGTTATATCCATTATAACCATCCAGGAAACTATAATAGCAATGCCCTGCTATGGTATCCAACACTTGATCAATAAAGGGCAACGGAAATTAATCTTTGAAGGTTACCATGTTCAATAATTGAAAGTCTAGATAGACTCTTCATTTTCCTCCTTTCTTGTGTACAATAATGAGTG
This sequence comes from Gnetum montanum, assembly GCA_015680685.1. Lineage (NCBI taxonomy): Eukaryota > Viridiplantae > Streptophyta > Gnetopsida > Gnetales > Gnetaceae > Gnetum > Gnetum montanum. The sequence goes on along the minus strand of MNCI01023302.1, from coordinate 1,720,542 downwards.
GGCTAACCCATTTTCTATTTGCAACTAGGTAGATGAACCCATCCTTGAGGAGTTGTTCAATCTTCTCTTTAACAACTTACTTTAGTTTGGAGTTCAATCTTCCCTACGGTTGCCTTTTTGGTTTGATGGAGGAGTTTGTATAGATGTGGTGTTGGCATATCCACAGATCTATTCTTGTAAGTTCATGATATGACCAAGCAAAGGTTGTTGGCCATTTTTTCAGCATCTTTAACAACTTCTATTTTTGTTCTAGAGCAAGTCTAGCATTGATTATTACTAACTTACCATTGTTGAAAAAAGCATATTTCATAGTTGCCAGTAAAGCCTTTAGTTAAAGGAGCTCTTGTTTAAACTCATCAGGGATCTCCAACTCCCCTCAATTCATTTCACTTTGTGTATGGAAGAATTGGTGATGGAGTTACTCTATTTCATCCATGTTTTCTATATAGGTGCTAGTGAGGCTCTTTGATGGTTCCATGCACATTGTGGACTTAGCTTGGTGATCTGTTATCAACCACTGGGTACCTTCTTTTTGTGGTTGCTACATAGAGGAACTTTTAAATAACTATAGTTTTAGCATACTCCTTGCATGCTTGTATTGATGTGTCTTTTATCATCCATGTTTTTGCACACAATGATACCTTGTATCACTATATGCAATGCATGAGACCTTCTTCTTCTCTATCTTACTAAGGAAAGGTCACGAATCCCAATTTTAATGTCTATAGTACTTATCCATGCCCTTTTCATGATGATAGGAAAGCCCGCCTTACAATTTTTCATATGGATCACAAGAATTGGTAGGATAAGACCACCCATAGATGATGGTCATAATGTCCTCCACTAGCTCTAAAGGAATAATGATGGACTGATCTGCCAACTCTAGTTTGATATTACTCTTTTTCGTAGGAGGTAGGATTTAGGTCTTCTATATTTCTTATGAGATTAAGTTCATCCTAGAGCCTGAATTCAACAGAGCCTTGCATGGTTCATTTCCTGCAATTTGTAAATAAATGAGGAAGCTTCTAGAATCAAATCATTTCTTGGGAAGGTGACCAACCTTAATTTAATTGGTTACCATATGAGTCAACATAATAGTGTGGATGTTAGAGGTCTTTTGATTTGAAGGTGGCTCTATGGTACTTTCAGAGGTAGATGCAATAGGGTTAACAACCATGGGTGTGTGCAAGGGTTTCGTGGGGCTATTAGTTCTAAAGAATCGTTTCTTATGAGGTTTTTATTCAAGATCACTTGAATAAATATCCAGCTATAAGTTCACTACTCTTGTGAAATTTCTTTGTTGTGCCTATGATGGGCTTTCACCTTACATAAATAGAGTAGGTGGTAAGGGTATGATTGTGGCTAATGTAGGAGCTATTGAGGGATGTTGTGAAGAAGGGAAGGGGAAAGGATACTTCCCCTTGGAGAAGGTGCTCTGTAATATTCTAGGGATTAGTAGTGGTAAGGGAAGGAAGTGTGGCTAGATGAGTCATAGGGGAATATAGGCTATTGGACCTAATATCCATAAGATTCTAACTATTAATAGGAATATTGCTACCATGGTGGTGGCATCTCCCATGACTATGGGTGTTTCCACTATTGATACTACTCTTGAGGTTGAGGAGGTGCACCACTTCACTAATACATTGGTGGTTGAAATTGTTATCTATAGTTACCTTGTTGATAAAGCAATCACCTAGGTTCTTACCTTTTTGCAAACTTTGGATTCAATGAGTATACCCCAAACTCCTTTAGATGTGACAACACTAGGCAACATCCCTTAGGATGTTCATACTACCAAATCTTGTAGCCATCATCATCTATTTATGAATCTACAATCTCTTCAACCATTGTAGCTTTACCCTTGTTCTTATAATAACCCTACTTTGTATCCTTTTTATTTCTTCTTTCTGAACTACTAGGCCCTTGGTTTTTCTATTTCTTTGCAATTTTCAAAGATGTTTAGAACTTCTCATCTAAGGAGTCCCACATTTTATTTACCTTAGTAGCTATTTCAATTATAGCTTTTGTATCAGCAAGATTTTCCTTTACACTGCTTCATCAAGTGGTGCCTTCCCCTTAAAGTCATATAAATGTACCTCCCATTTGCAAATGGAGTGGTCCCTATTATACTCTTCTACACTTTCATGCTTTTTTTGCTCTTCTTCTTCTTTAGCCACTTGATCTATCAGCCTTTTAATCTAATGGATCCACATCTCAGAAACCCTTTCTTGGGCATAGACCCCAAGGGTTTTCCTTATGTCATTTTTGAGCCCATCTATAATATGGTAGAGCTATTCCCTTTGGGAGTATCCATGGCCTAAGCATGAGTGCAATAGAGAGTAGTACCTGCCTAGGGCTATATCTAAGGATCCATGAATTCATTGTTTTCATCCTTAGATCTATCTTCATAGGTTAGACACTCTAGAGTATGTTTGGTACTTGTCATTGAAAAGCTTCAACATAGTACGTCATCGACGAATGGATTTTGGTTCTAGATTAGTACCAACTTTTTGCTTCCTTAGTGAGTGTCCTTAAGAATAATTTCAACTTCTACCATTTTTTCTCTATGTTCTGTAAGGCACAAGCATCATAAAAGACTTGGAGATGATTTTATGGATCTAAATTATATCCTCCTTCAAACTTGGGGATGTTATTCATATCCAACCTCTTGATCCTGCTATCTTTCTGATGCCTTGTTAGAATTCTCACTACCTCTAAAAAATTAAGCATGTTTCAGGTAGCTAGTAAAGGCTCATCATAGTCATGATGATCATGGTGGCCCCTTTTATGGCTATGATGTCTATGATGATTCCTACTATGCCTTTGGTCCCTATGACACTCCTCTTTATCTTGTGGTTGCCTTTGCCCTTAATCTCAATCACCTTGGTGGGATCTTTGTTCATTTCTTTCTCACCATTCATCCCCATCCCAATCTTGGTTGTTTCTCCTTTTGTCTTAGCTCTTATTCCTTCTATTAGAGTTTGAGGATGAAGACGAACAAGATGATGAGGGTGTAGAAGAAGAGCCAGGGGAGTGATGTTGGTTAGTTCCTCTCCTTTAGTCCCTACCCCAGTTTGTGTGCTTTTATTTATCCTTCATCTAATCATTATTCTTGCCCTTAAATAAGTGGCTATAGTTGTCTTTTGAGGCTCCCTAGTCTTAAAATCCTATTTTCTCATCACCAAGGTTCTCCAAATTTGACTACAACCAATGGTTAAGGGTCTTCTTATCATAGAGAGGAGGAGAATTTTTGTATTAGGATTAGCCAGAAAAGATGTCCTTGCCCTCTTTGTGCTATTGTAAGAATAAGCGGGTTGAAGCCTTCTTACTCTTAGAGGCCTCATATTGTGCCTCCATGTGCGGATTTAGCCTATGCTAGGCATTGGTAGGATGATAGTCCCTGTAAGTGTGATCATGGACCTCATATTTAGAGTTAAGTTTGGTAATGCCAAGCTTGAGGAGATTGGACATTAGCATGGTAGGAATGGATCAATCAAAGCAATACAATGTTTCCTTCTATGTCCCTCCAATGCATTTGTTCATCTTAATGGAGGATGAAAGTGAAATATGGATTATAAGGATCTAGATGAGCATAGATAACTCTAAGTTGTTGGGGCCTCCTAAATGCTCCATGTTGCTGACTAGATTCTTCGTTGTGCGATGGAGACTTGTTCCTATGAGAAGAAGTCATATTAGTACTTGATAAAAATAGTGTGCCTTTAGTATATTATTATTTCTTTAATTGTTTCCATAATAGTTGATGATGGGTCGTTGTACAATCTTTATAATGTCTTTGTATAACTTCACAATTTCTTCCTACTTAGTGCAATCAGCTAAAGTAAGTCCTAGACAAAGGCACCAATGATGAGCAGTGAGTATACCCTATGCTTAACTATATGAATCACAACCATGTATTAGCCATCTTGTCAAATTCTGTAGACTTAGTTCCTAAGTTTGCCCATAGTTGTAAACTGTGAATCAAGAGGTCATGTGATCATTGTCTTTCTAACTCACACCTATGTTATCTATGCATATGGTTAAATATGAGTTAAGGCTTATGATATTTATTTTTGTTGGTATTTTTGTATATTTTTATCCCAAGTACAAGGTGAATAAACAAAGGTTTAATGATTGACTATTTAACTACTCATCTATTCTAGTGACTAACTATCCTAACATAAGTAGTTGTTTCCACTTACTATACACATCTTAAACTAGTATTAATGCTACTAGGTTACCAAGTGACGATTACTGGGTATACCAAATGGCCACTACTGAGATTACCAAGCACCATATGTTATGCTTGTAGTGGTTATACTTATGTGTTCATGATTAAATGCATTAATTACTTGAGATGAGGAATGTACAATGCATTAAAAGTAAAGTGCAAATAAGACAGATTAAACTATCCAAGTGCTGCAATGAATGTCAAAAATATCATCTTTATTGTTATTCATGCTAAGTTATTTAGGTAAATGACACTCAAATAAAGATTTGTACACTCTCTTTGATTCACACTTTGGGCACTCAAAGAAAAATATTTTAACTTTAGAGCAAGCAAACTACAAGAGCTTCACTACACAATGGACTTAACATGACATAAATGTGGTTGGTGCATGCATTTATATAGGCTTTGATTACATTAGCGTTGGCACATCTGTGTCAACGCATGTCACCATGAGTCAACGGGACTACATTGACAAGGCTTTGTCGATGCATGCCTGTCGACGCAACTTGTATATGATGCCTCATCAATTTTTAAACTAGAAATAGTATCTATAGGCCTCTTCTTTTTATGTTGCATTGATTGAAAACCATTTGCATTAGTATTTCCATTGTTAGTCCCTACTAAAAATTTCTTTTTCTTATAAAGAGAAATTCTCTTTAGATATTAAGAGTTTACTAGCACCTTTAGAATAAAAAGGATTAGTAAAAGATTGAGAACTTGTTGAATAGAATTTTATTTGTGCCTACTAAAAACTACAATTATTTGCCTTTTCTTAAAATTATTGTCTATTTTTCTCAATAACACATTTTTCATTAAGAATATGATAGTTTCCAATAACATGACCTTCACAACGATAATAATTGTAACATTCTTGCAAATTATAATATGTAATTTTTTGACAAAAACACTTATTACTGGCCTTGAGTTTTAATTCTATCTTCTTTTATTGTAAATCAATCTTTATAAAATAATGTGTGTGATATACACCATCTAATAATATTTTGGACCTAGGATTGTACAAATGCTACCAATAATTTCACTTTCAAAATTTTAAAAAATAAGAGAGATTTTCTAATTCAATCCAACAAGAAATTTTAGAGTAACTAGAAGAATATAGATCAAAATCCACTTTTCATTTCTGAGCAATAAAAGTATTAAGGTGATCCATAAAAACTTGAAGATCCAATGATTTCTCAACCATTTCAAAATTGGCTAGTTTGATAAGCAAAAAAGATTTAGAAAAAGCATGAGCATGCAAAATATTAATTTCATAGCATTCAAAGATACCCTAAATCACTAGTGTAAAACCCTTATTTGGGTGAACAAATCCTTTCAAAATGATAACCTAGATCACTAATTATTAATTTGATCTTTCATTTTTATTTTGTTATATATCACTGATACTTTATATTATTTGATATTTAATACAATGAGGTGTTATCCTAATGGTATGACTCTTGATTTGGAAACTCCCAAGTTATGGATTCAATTTTAGTTGATAATACTGAGTTATAAACTTCTTATTTGACTTTAGTGAGTAAATATTGTTGAAAAAAATGTTTCAAGCCCTCCCTTCCCATTTAAAGAGGTAAAATTAAATATATAAAAACTAAGATATACATAATCTTTTTAACAAAAATCCATGTAAAGTCTTAGATTTTATAGTAAAATATTGGTATGAATTTTTTATTTGTTGATCCAAGGTTAGAAATTGACAACCAAGGGTAATTATCAAAGGAAAATTATTATATAGCCATTTCTAAAGATTTTCTTTGAACCTTAATTTCATTGTGTTGAATGGTAACAAATCCATGGAAGAAACCCAAACTAAAATGTTAAAAAAAACAAGAAAATGAAGCTACAACAAAAAGATTAAAGAAAATTCAAAACTTCAACCAACATTTGGAAGATGATTAAATAAATAAAAGTTATTTTTATAAATGGCAATCACAACAAAGCAGCTCTAAAATTAGCCTTAAAACAAGCCTATTTACACTTAGTAAATGATAAGTAACTTTTGAAGGAACTTGTTTACCAATACAATTATTTAAAAATTTTGAATGTATTTTACAACTAAATTTAAAAAAAAAAACGCATGTGGGCATCAATTTCTAGCCTAGGTAAGACCAAAATTTTCATATCCATTTTTCTTGTAAATTCTTCTTTGTTTTACATTTACATTACATTAGTTTCTTGAACATTTGAAACTTTCTTACATTTTTGATCTTTCATTATCATTTTTCCATACTAAATATTTATTGATTTCTTGTAGTTTCACATTCTTTTTGCTCTTATAATAAATCACATTAACCTTGCTGTATTAAGAAAATGTTTTAAAAAAAATTAAAAAACTCTTTTGGAAGTGAATTACACTCAAAATGTCACTATGATGTATAAAGTAATGCAAGTATTGTGACAATTGATTTAAAATTGTGATTGTACATTCAACTACAAAGTCCCCACTTTAACAAAAGCTACACTTACAAAATCAAAATGATTAATGCAATGTTGTTTAACTCTTACCCTATGTAATGCTACTCTTTCAATAAATAATAAATAGGATATAGTAAATATTTTGAATTTAGGGGTCTAGTAGAAACAAATGCATGTAGACATCAATTTCTACCCTAGGTAAGACCAAAATTTTTATATCCATTTTTCCTATAAATTCTTCTTTGTTTTACATTCACATTACTATTTTCTTAAAGATTTGAAACTCTCTTGCTTTGTTGATCATTCATTATCATTTTTATGTACTAAATATTTATTGATTTCCTACAATTTCACATTCTTTTTGATCTTATAATAAATCATATCAACTCTATTGTTGATGAATTGTGGTTTGCTGGGCCTCGATATTAGATACTCGATATTGGGTACACGATATCACAGCTTGGATAATGATCTCGAATACACAATATCGTGATTCCTATGTGGACCTATAAATATAGCATCTAGGCGCACAAGAAAGGGGTGAGTTGGTAAGTCTATAGGGTAGAATCGTTTTGTTAGTTTTCAGTTCATTTTCAAGTGCATGCCCGCAATGTGATGATTGTAATTGTACGGAACCTTTGTTCGAGTGTGACATACTTGGACATGCACATAGTCAGCAATAAAGATGGAGATTACTTCATCATTGTAGCATTCACATAGCTTTGATTTGTTTAACTGTTCATCATTATTTATTGTTTTCTTAGTTAATATTTCTTTATCGTTATTTACTATTCCTATTGTTAATGTGAAATGACTACGTCTTAATCACAAACATTTAAGTGTAACTACTTGGTAACCCAGTAGCGTATCTAGTGGTGCTCAAGGAATGTCCACTTGGTAATCCTAGAGATAGTACATGAGGTCCAAGATGCGCACGAATGATTAAGGATAGATGCTCATCACACTTAGGCTAGCTTAGACTTTATTTTCCATCACCTATTAGTTCACGCAAGTTATTTCTTATTGATTTTAGGAGTAGCCTGGTAATTAGAAATCACATCATATGCCTCACTCTAGACTAAACCATATGTGACAAAGCAAATACTAGTCTAGGTGGGAAGATAGTGAATTATGATCAATGTATAACTATCTAGGTGCCACAACTAGTCCATCTGTGGAGTTTGATTGGATCCTACGTACACACTCGTATTCATATGGTTGAGTGTAGGGTTACCTTGCTACTTATCATAAGTACCAATGTGATGTTTGTTTGTATGATCACCCTGAAAGTCAATGCCTAGTACTATCACATTTACATAAGCATTTGGGAGGAATGCTACATCCAAATTTCATACAGAAGTACCATGTCCAACTATAGTGGCAAAACCCCCAGTCATGGGGGAGGTCACCGCCAAACAAACCACATCCTTCGTATGCCACGACACCAAGTGCTTATTATGTTCAACACCCTATTTCCCTGACTGGATCAACATCCTCTACTTCACCTCATCGTTATCATTCTCTCAAGTATTATCATCCCATATCCTCTCCCATGAGATCACCACCTCATGTTCCTTACACTCCTCCTTACCCTTAATGATGGGACATCGCATCTCTCGCGATATCGCGTACGCGATATCGTGGTGCACTGTCATATCTATAAATAAGAGGCAGCTTTCCCTTGTTTCCTCATCCTAGGCTAGACAGTAGGGAAACTTTGGCAGATTGATCATTCCAGAGATAGAATATTTTCCATGTGCCTGTAGTAGGAGTCCTAAAGTGAATGGATCTTTATTCGAGCAAACATTGTAGCTGAACACAAGTTTGTGTACAGCAATAAAGACGAGCTTATTGGATAAACCTTATAGTGCATGGAATAGACTGATTATGATTTTATTTACTGTTATTTATTATCTATTATTTACTGCTTTCTTTCTCAACCCTTCTCTCCTAGTTAAGTGCCTCAGTATGACCACTTCAAGCACATGCGTTACGCGTGGTGGTCCCAGCAACGACTAGCGTTTGGTGGCCATGGTTGCATCGGTTCAAGGTGTGTACGATAAGTGGGAACAGATGCTGACGCTAGGTAATTTAGACTTAGTTCATTAGTTAGAGTTAGTAATTAGTTTCTCAACCCTTCACCTTGTTAGCATAGGAGACAAAAACATAAAAAGCTATAAAAATCATATACCTCAGACTTACTTAACCATACACTGTGACAACTACAAGTAAGTTTGGGAAGACAACGAATGATTAACCCGAAGTGTTCCATGGACGTGTAGGCACTTAGTCTGCGGAGTTCGACCAGATCGCGCATGCTACGCTCGTATTCGTATGGTTGATTGTAGGGGTATCTCGCCACTCATCACTTAATATTCTCATCCTTCACCTCCTTCTACATAGCCACCAGTAGCACCAGAAGGTTTTGCACCATAGCACCAACCCATGAACATTACTTGTGCTATTACTGTCAACAGTAGTGAAGGTCCTACACAATGTTGAAAGTGTCCTTTGTTTAGGCATGACCATAAAAAGAGACAGCACAGTTCTGAAACCACTGCATCCTCCAACTCAACACAATCTCAGCATTGTGATGCATCTTCCTCCTCAAACTCCATGCCTCCTATTACCTTATCCGGGCCACCAATTAACACTCCAACAACCATGCAACCCAATGAATATAACCATGTGAGGAGACATATCAATCCTTGCATACCATCTTATGATCATAGGTGTCATAGTGGGTCAACTCTTTATCACATGACCACATCTTATAATCTGCCCCACTATGCCTACTTCAATCAAGTGTGTGAACCCCCATTTGGGTACATTCTTGCCCCCACATCAAAAGACATATAGTGGTTTGAATATGACTAGACCCTAATGTTTCCAACATGCCTAGATCCAAATTTTCCATTTATTAATTCTAACCATACTCAAAGGTTTAATCATGGGGGATACGCCCCATTCTAATAAGTAGAATTAGTAAATGTTTTTCCTTTTCTTTGGTTTTAGAATTTCTTGTTTTCTAATTTTTATTCTCTAATTTTTTATTTTTTATTTTTCAATTTTTCATTTTATCTTTTTGAGGGTAATCTCATTGGTGAATAAAATACTCATGTGACTTATTGGTTGAGGTGTTGTTCTATGCTATCAAGTCTCAANCTCATGTGACTTATTGGTTGAGGTGTTGTTCTATGCTATCAAGTCTCAGGGGACTAACTATTTGGACAGTGAGCCCACAACATTCACCACCCATTCTATTAATAAGAGGTTCTACTCTAGGTAGGATGATATTCTTGTCATCATTAAAACCTAAAGTAACTTTGTACTGACTATGCCCAAAGTGAAAAATGATAGACTAAGAGGGAATGGCCAGAATGTGACATCAAGGGGACTTGTGGATTCTCTTTGGTAACATATGTATGTGCTATCATGCATCTTGGTTGTACTAAAATCCTTGTAGATCTAATGAAAAATGGGAGTAAGAGTAATAAAGGCACTTAATAAAGTAACTTCAATGCTATTCTAGAGGATCCCATTGGAAAGACATGCACCCATGCCTAAAGGTTAGTGGCTTCTCCGGATCACCGTTGGAAATGAAAAAGTACCAAGGTGGCCAAGTGAAGAAAAAGAAAAGAAAGAAGAAAAAAATAATAACAAAGGAAAGATCAAGATGAATGTGCCGCAAAGAAATTCCAAATCACTCCTCCCTTGGACAAAATGCCAAGTGATCGTACGCCTTGTTGTCATGGTGCGCTTATGGTTGTTCATCATTGGATGAAACAATGTGATGTCACTGATCAGAGGCATGGACTTGGTCTTGATTTTGGAGTGAAAGGCTAATGATACATTAATCACACCCCACACTTAGGATTCATTGTGCCCAGGGTCAATTACCTCATGTCCCAATTTCGGTAGTCACTTATATGATTCGTTTGACCCCACTATTCAAGTATTTCTAACTTGTGTCTTGTGTGGCATAGAACTCATACCTCATCACGTTGGTATTCAACATGTGTGTGTTTTGTTGCACTAGTGAAGATTGCATTCAATCCTTCTAGTGCCTACGAACATTTTAAGGTGTGGTTACGTAAGGGCATGATGGGTAGAAACCTTCTTTGGGAAGGATCCACTTGCGTAACTTTTGTAATTTGCACTCATTGCACATCACCACATCATCTTATATCCTCCGAGTACTGCATTGCTAAATTTATTCTTTCCTTTATCATCATTTCAATTCAAATGTTCCTGTGCACCACTACATGTCCTTTTTCCTCACCCTATTCACAAACTTCATTATAAAATTCCAGTTTTGGTGCCTTTAGGTTTACTCATCGTTATCCTAGATCTTTCAAATTTACCTTACATCCTTCATTCTTGGTCGTGAAACTTCAAAAATTCATCAATTTTGGCAAGTACCCTATTTCAAAAGGGACGCGATATCGGGTACCCGGTATTGAGTCCGATGCGATATTGGGTCCACGCTAGCGCGTACACAATATCATGTCTATAAAATCTATATATATGGACCCCCTGTGTGTGTCAACATCATTTTCAACTATTCATGTGAGGGGAGTTGTGATTTTCTTCCATGAATTCTCACACTTTGAGCACCTATCATTCAAACATCAATATCTTGCTCATTAATGCTCCAATTCTCCTTTCGATCGAACTTGCTTAAACCCGGAGTGTTTAACTCAATCGTGGGGGAAGAGTACGTTCCAAGTTGTGCATAGTTTTTTCAAAATTTGCTATTTCCTGAGGAGTATCATAAGGGGTAAGTGACCTTAAGAAATGCTAAAAATGTGTGCCAAAATAATTTTATTTCTTCACCCAAACCATGGAAATTATTTTTGGAGTCACTTGATCAAACTAGGCCTGACATTAGAACTTTTAGGGGGGATTTTCTTGAAACTTTCTAACTCTGAATCAGACTAAGCAAGAATTAAATTCATTAAAGGCAATGAGTAAGGTATAAGATAATTAAATTTTGCTAGACAACCTTACTAACAATTGATCCTGTGTGATTACAGATGGCCCCAAAACGAGGACAACAAGGAGGACCCTCTCAGGGTGCATCCAAATGGCCAAGGAGAGGTAGAGGCTAAGCACCTCCCATAGAACATGCAGAGCAGGAGGCATAATCATTCAACATTCATCAAGAAACCCCTATTACTGCACAATCTAGGCATGTAGAAGGTGGAGAAGGTAGGGCACCTGAATAGAGACAACATCTTACATTGTCTTCGAAATGCATTCAGGCAATTTAGGAAAGGTCCACATCAGCTGTAGTGATTGTGGAACTCAACTTTGAACCCTTTACTGAATTTTCCCCTGAGTCAGTTAGAGATCAACTCCAAGGATCTCCACTATGGCTTGTTCTCTTAGAGAGTGATGAATGGTACTTGGGGAAGACGTACCAATTTTAGCATAACAAGGAAGAAGGTACCACCATTGATATTGGTGAGATTTAAGTCAATTTCTCTACCAAGGCCATTTCAGAAGTTCTGAACCTTCCAAATACAAGGCCCAAGGTTGCTCACCTGTCCACTCGCTCTCATGATGATGCACAGAAAATATGGTTAAAAAAGGCATACAACAAGGAGGATAAAACATATGAAGAGCTTACACTTGAAGAGAGGATCTATTTAAAATTGGCACCTATCACCTCTTCCCGAAAAAAGGATTAAAAAATATTTCCACCTATGTAGCCAGAGGAAGTGCAATCCTGATGGGCAAGGTTGATACCAACCTACCCCATCTATACCTCACAGAAATATTGAGGAAGTTTGAAGAACATTTCCCCTGTCTCATCAAGAAGTTATGCTAGCATGTTGAAATTCTAGGGTATACTAATGACATCCCTAGAAAGGCTCAAATTGCCTCATATGCTAAATTACTGAAGCTACTAGCACCAAGGAAAGATGCTAGTGAGACACTAGAGCATGAGCAAGAGCAAACAATTGGGCCCACTACACCTTAAATAACTAGGCCCAACCAAATTCTAGACACAAGGCCCAGTCAACAATAGGAAGTGGGGCCTAGCACACAGCCCACAGGCTAGCAAGACCAACTGCCACCACCGCCGTAGGATTATTGATCGTTGATGAGCCATCTCAGGGCCATTGTAGAATTGGTCAGTTGGAAAAGTCGTGATGAGGCTAACCTCTTCAAGATTATTGATGATGCTGTATAGCCCACAGTTTCAATTGATCATGCACAGGGTGAGATTTCTATTCAAACAGGAGGAGGGGAATCACATTGATCACAATAGATCTCTAGAAACACTACATCTTTTCAAGTGCAATTAGAAACTGGTGAAGGCACCACAGTAGTGGTTATGCAACACCAAGATGTAGCGGGAGTAGCAGAAGTGGTCGTAGACCATATCAAAGAATCATTTAATGTCCCTGTTGTGCCACCAACAAATTTTATAGGAGCACACAATGCTCAAACCTTAGTCGGTCCCTCGATGACTCCTGCAGATCATGAGGATGTTTTGGATTGGTTGCTGCAAATAAGACAAGTGATGATGTCCTTGTTCAACATCTCTCAAGATGTCACAGCAACACAATCAGACCTCATCTCCACAAAAGGAAAGCTAGTCATGATGGAGGTTAGGGTTGAACATGCAAATGATGAGTTGAAAAGACTCTAAGAAAAGTTCGTCACCCTGTAAGCTACATAATGGGATCCATTCCAATTCATTCCAGTAGACTAGCTAGAGTCATTTCGGACGAAGGAGTTAAATAATTTATTAGAAGAGAATAAAAGGGTGTTAGGGGAGAAAGAGAAGGTCAATTGGGATGCTTCAAAGGCACAAGCTTAAACATATGCACATGCCAAAGCACTCAAGGCCTTACAAAAAGAAAATAAATACCTTGCCACTGAAAATCTCTAATTGACCACAATAAAAAAAACAAAAGAATGTTCTCAAGGAGAATTTTTAGCAAATGCGAGAATAATTAATAAGGATCAACTAGGACATGAATTGCTTAGCTAGAGAAAATAAAACCCTCTCAATGGAGGAGGTATGTGTGATCCATCAGAAGATGACTATTGAAATAAGCGCATGGTAGAATGAGGCTAAGTGACACAAGAAGATGAAAGAACACTTTCGAGATTAGTTAATGATTTACAAGTAGATCATTGAGAAAGAAATCCATATGGCCAAAGCCCATATCAACACTCTCAGTGCCCAGAATATTGACTGGTGGGCCATATTAGATACTTATGCCTTCACCCACCAAGTAGAATTTAAAAGTCGGGACTTGTAGATACAAGATCTCACTGAGTACATGGAGTTGGAAAACTTGTGGTATGCTAACTTGGCCATGTTGACAGCATGATGCTCGAGGATAGAATTGGAGAAGCAGGTAGTAGGCACCTACTATGAAGCAGAATTTGCTAAACACAAGAAGACATTACAAAAATTAGAGGTCGCAAATTCTGAGTTAGAGGTGGTCAAGACCAGCTACCAAGGGCAAAAAGATGTCGTGGTAGATTTGGCTTGATGGCTCACAGATTACCAAGAATGTAGCGACAAAGCTAGAGCCTATGAGGAGGAACGACAGTTGTTTGCAACTTGGTATGTCAAAGCCAATTAGATATTTCCACAACTACCGTGCCCATGGGAGGTGTTGACTCTATCAAATATTGGAACATTAGTGTGGATGGCACACGATCCCCAAATTGAAGAAGAAAAGCTTTAGGCGCTCCTTCAAAGATATCCATTTCCAAAGCCTAGAGCGCAAGATAGGGGGAAGAGGCCCATGGAGGAGCCACCACCACTAGGAACCACATGAGTTCCAACAATTTTGTCTCTTGTATTTTATGTTGGTGTCCTAATTTTGTTTAATTCCACATTGCAGCATGAAGTAATTCATAGTTAGTCAATAATCCCATACCTATCCACTGTATAATTAAATGAACTCGTTCTCATTTTGATTGTTTAACTCGAGGACGAGTTGTTATTCAGTCATGGGGGTATGATGAATCGTGGTTTGCTACGCGATATCGTAGCCTAGATAATGATATCAAATACACGATATCGTGATTCCTGTGTGGGCCTATAAATATACCACTCAGGCGCATAGGAAAGGGGGGAGTTGGTAAGTCTATAGGGTAGAATCGTTTTGTCAGTTTTTAGTTAGTTTTCAGTTCCTTTCCAAGTGCATGCTTGGAGTGTGATGATTGTAATTGTACGGAACATTTGTACGAAACCTTTGTTCGGCAATAAAGATGGAGAATACTTCATCATTGCAGCACCCACTTTGCTTTGATTTGTTTAATTGTTCATCATTATTTATTGTTTTCTTAGTTAATATTTCTCTATCGTTATTTCCTATTCCTGTTGTTAATGCAAAATGACTACGTCTTAATCACGAACATTTAAGTGTAACTACCTGGTAACCCAGTAGCGTATCTAGTGGTGCTCAAGTAATGTGTGCTTGGTAATCCCAGAGGTAGTACATGAGGTCCAAGATGCATACAGATGATTAAGGATAGATGCTCATCGCACTTAGGCTAGCTTAGACTTTATTTTCCATCACCTGTTAGTTCACACAAGTTATTTCTTATTGATTTTAGGAGTAGCCTGGTAATTAGGAATCACATCATACGCCTCACTCTAGACTAAACCATATGTAACAAAGCAAATACTAGTCCAGGTGGGAAGATAGTGAACTACAATCAACGTATAACTGTCTAGGTGCCACAACTAGTCTGTCTGTGGAATTCGACTGGATCATGTGTACACGCTTGTATTCATATGGTTGAGCATAGGGGTACCTTGCCACTCATCAACTGTATTAAAAAAATGTTAAAAAAAATTAATAAACTCTCTTGGAAGTGAATTGCACTAAAAATGTCACTATGATTATAAAGTAATGTGAGTATTGGGGTGTCCTATGAGAATCAATTCAAAGGAATGATTTTACATCTGACTATAAAGTCCTCACTTTAACAAGAGGTCCATTTACAAAAACAGAATGATTAATACAATGCTATTTAACTCTTACCACATGTAATGTTACTCTTCCAACAAATAATAAATAGGATATAGAAAACCTTTTGAATTTGTGCTCTCGTAAAAAAAAATGCATGTAGGCATCAATTTCTAGCCTAGGTAAGACCAAAATTTTCATATACATTTTATCTTGTAAATCCTTCTTTGTTTGACTTTCACATTACATTAGTTTCTTGAAGATTTGAAACTCTCTTACTTTGTTGATCATTCATTATCTTTTTTCCATTCTAAATATTCATTGATTTCTTGCTATTTCACATTCTTTTTACTCTTACAGTAAATCACATCAGCCTTGCTATATTAAGAAAATGTCTTAAAAAAATTAATAAATTATTTTGGAAGTGAATTTTAGTCAAAATGTCACTACAATGTATAAAGTAATGTGAGTGTTGGGGTATCATGTGAGAATCGATTTAAAGAGGTGATTGTACATTTGACTATGAAGTCCCCACTTTAATAAGAGCTCCACTTACAAAATCAGAATGATTAATGAAAAGTTGTTTAACTCTTACCACATGTAATGCTACTCTTCTAATAACGAATAAATAAGATAGTAAAAATTTTGAATTTAGGGATCTAGTAAAAAAAAAAAATGCATGTGGGCATCAATTTCCAACCTTGGTAAGACCAAAATTTTTATATCCATTTTACATTCACATTACATTAGTTTCTTGAACATTTGAAAGTCTCTTACTTTGTTGATCATTCATTGATTTCTTGTATTAAATATTCGTTGATTTCTTGCAATTTCACCTTTTTACTGTTATAATAAATCACATCAACTTTGTATTAAGAATATGTTAAAAAAGTTAATAAACTCTTTTGAAAGTGAATTGCACTCAAAATACCACTACAATGTATAAAGTAATGCAAATATTGGAGTATCTTGTGAGAATCCATTTAAAGAGGGTAACTGTACATCGGGCTACGAAGTTCCCACTTTAAAGAGATCTCCATTTACAAACAGAATGATTAATACAATGCTACTTAACTCTAACCGTATGTAATGCTGCTGTGGCAAGAAATAATAAATAGGATATAGTAAACATGCTACTCTTGCAAGAAATAAAAAATAAGATATAGTGAACATTTTAAGTTTAGCGTCTAATATTGTGATGAGTGAGCTTACAGACTATGAACGTCCACTCAGCAATATTGCTTGAAAGCAAACATTCTCTACCATTGCCTTTGTTGCATCAGTAACTCAAGCAAAACTGGTGAGCTGTGAGATACGAAATGCTCACCGTATATCTAAGCAAACCACATTGGGAAACCTTAGCAACAACATCATGTCATAAATCCAACCGATCAGAAATTGATGGATACCGCACTCATGGCCACAAAATGCAAATTATGGCACTATATATTTTTTTTAAAAAAATTCCATGAATTCTGCCCGAAATCAGTTTTTTTGATTGGGTATCCCAGTACAAAACGTCTTTTACGTAAAGAAATTAGGTCTCCCGGAGCTTCCAGAGAGTTGCAGAAAACAAAACAGTGCCATAGACGAATCCCACAAAACGACGAGGAAAAAAGCAGAAAATTTGATGGGCCGCAGGTGAAAAGTTAAAACAGAGGCCACAATCAAGATAAAGTTCATGGTCATGGGCTGCCGAGGAGTGAGAAACCCTAGAACGTCACATGGACGAGGTTAGGTCGATGTCACATCAGCCCCCATGTTGATTTGTTTTTGTATGTTTGGCTAACCACTGAAGGAATGGAGAAAGGTCAAGAACAAGGGAATCTTCCCACTACAATTTTTTTATAATAAATTTTCTGGGGGAAAATGTGGTCTTTTTATATTTCCCGAAATCAGCAAAGGGGCCAGACTCTGATTGTAACCGCCGGTTAGCTGAAATCCTGCTCTCCGTGAGTCAAACAGTGCTCCTTCCCAATCACAGCAGAATTCACTGGAATGACGGCGGAGCTTAATTAATTAAGCAAGTTTTGGGTTATCAAGCAAGTCACATGATGATGCAGGGTTTTGTAGGTAAGCAAGTTTTTTGGGGTCTAAGTTTTTTGGGTAATCACGGCTCTGTGGCAAATCAGCTGGGTGGATGCGTTTGTTGATGTTGATTTGTTTGTTTATTGTATGTGGCCGAGGACATGCTTGATAATTGTTTTGTCTAGTTTAGGAAGAAAGGTCGGTTCTGGGTCCTTTTTTTTTAAAAAAAATTTCTCTCAGGAGATATGGCTGTTCTGTTGGGCCTTCTAGATCAGCTTCGTCTCATCTATTTCTCAGGGATTTGAATTTGGTTTTCTGCTCAATTTCTAGCTCGAATTGGGTAAATTTCTTGAAGAAAGTGGTATGAAGGCTTCGTTGCTTCTGCTGTTTGTGTCCTTGGGATTAGGCAGAAAATGGTTATGTGTCTTTCAAGGAATGAAGTTTACGGATTGTGAAATTGGGGGAAATTGTTTGAGGAAAGTGTTACGAGGACTTTTCTCGTTCATCTTTGTGAGCTTGGATTTGGGTTTATTCTGAGCTTGCGCATGTGTGATTCAGCTTAGCGATTGTGGAGTTTGTTGACAGTTGAGAGAGGGTTTTTTTCACTTTTTTGAGATGGGCTCACAGGGGGATTCTAGGGGGCAAGGAAAGATGGGGAATTTTTCCCTGGCAAGACAGGCTTCTATATATTCGTTGACACTGGAGGAATTCCAGAACACACTGGGAGCTCCCAGTAAGAATTTCGGATCCATGAACATGGATGAGTTTCTGAAGAACATATGGACTGCAGAGGAGAGCCAGGCAATGGCTGCAGCCCTGGGTTTGGGTGATGGAGAGCTTGGTAGGCAAGCCAGTCTTCAGAGGCAAGGCTCCTTGACTATACCCAGAACCCTAAGTAGGAAAACGGTGGATGAAGTATGGAGGGATATTAATAAAGAGACTTCAGGAGCACAGAGCAATGGAGTTAATCCACCTCCGAGGCAGATCACTTATGGAGAAATGACTCTGGAGGATTTCTTGGTTAGAGCTGGTGTTGTGAGAGAAGAAAACATCATGAATACCAATCCTAACAATACTACCATCTCTGTTTCGTCCAATCATTTTGGTGGGTTCAATCAATTTGAGAGAGTGGATAACAGGGCAGTTGGTGCAGCAAATGTGCTTGCTTTGGATTTATCTGATAGGGGAACCAATGTGGAAATCAAGAACTCGGTAACAAGTTCAACTTTGCCAATGGCTGCTGCTGTGAACAGTTCTTTGGCCGGTGAGGCAAAGCTTGATTCCATGGATGCATTCAAAGTTTCTCATGCACATACAGACTGGTTTGGAAATACACACAGGTCTCCTGTTACCCATCAGCAGCAACAAGCCACTGATGCAGTTGCAGTTTATCCTTCTTCAGTGAAGAGGCAGACTGAGGGAGCCTTAATGGGTTCAGGGTTTCCAGGAGCAGGGGGAGTGGGACTTTCCCCAAGAATAAATGCTGCTGCTGCTGCTGCTGCCGCCATGATGGGTAATGGGTGCCATGTGGGCATGGGAGGAATGGGAATGCCAGCAGCTCTTGGAACTGCCTCACTTAATGTTCAACCTGTAACACCTCCTGCAGGTCAAATTCAAATGGATCCAATGAGCTTAAGCCATGGAGATGGGTCACCAGTAGTGTCCTATGGACTTGATGGAACTCTGAGAGGCAGGAGAGGAGGAGTATCTGTTGAAAAAATTGTGGAAAGAAGGCAACGACGGATGATCAAGAACAGAGAATCAGCTGCAAGGTCGAGGGCTAGGAAACAGGTAATTTTTATTTTTGTTTATTTACCTATTATTAGTCTATCATCACTGCTGTGGCTTCATTAGGGAAAACTTTGTTTTTGTTTGTTTCCAATTTCCATTTTTTTCACTTATCAGCTGCCGCTCTAAACCGAGCATATGTTCCATTCTCATAGATTTGCTGTTATCCACATTCGATCATGCAAAATTGCAAATGGATCAAATGTAATTTGTTGCCACTGACCAGGTTGGTTTTACACGACGCTTCTGTAAATGTTATATTTTTGTATTAATTCTTGGTGGAAGACCGTCATAATTTGGTGAAAGCCTAATATGCACCTGCATCCTATTCATGTTGCACCAGATGGGCAACATTAATGTTGGAGTCTTATTCGATGTTTAGTCTTTATGATTTGCAACATTTGTTAGTTAAAAGAACTGTTTGGATCTTAAGATGGTAATGTCGTGTGATGCCTATTGAATTTTAGAGATTTTGTTTCCCCAAAAAGCATTTCCAAGTGTAGTCGTTGTAATTTTCTAAATCTTCTTTGAAAATTTTATTATTTTGATGGATTCCCTGTAGCATCAATCACTCAGCACTTGCGTATAAACAACTGTTTTAAAGGCAAACCATTTATGGTATCAGACATTGCAGTCTAGCACAGTTCACGGGAACACGGTATTTTATCACGTTGGTTTCTAAGTTGCTATGTTAGCATCATTTGTCCGTGTTCATGGAATTATGTTATTGCCTTGACACTCTGGTGCATTTCAGTGTCAATTCTGGGCATCATCAGACTCAACAAGCACTAGAAGAATTTGTTTAAATGTCATAGAAGTAATTAAATGCAGCTTTCTTGTTTAAAAAACAGTGACTTCTAAAATGCAATTGCACAGCTTTTCCAAACAAATTGTGAAACCTATACAAACTGCTGTTTTGTCCCATTGGATTACCATTTGCATTTTTTCTGTGTCATTAATCTCTGCAGTCTAAATGGCAACCATAGCTTGGTCGATTAGGATCTGAGTTTTGCTTAATGCATGTTTGGTTGATTTGGTATTGTTGTCATCTCCAATATCTGAGTTTTCTTAAGGCATGCTTGATTGTACTGTGAACATGCACAAACCTTTCATTTAGTTTTTGCAATTTTTTGCATCGTTTTGCCATTCATATTTGGTTTACTAGTTTCCAGATGCAATGCAACTTTTGTAAACTGAACATAGTGCATTTATTTGAAGTTTGTTGATAATGCGTTCACACAATTGGGGGTGTACAATGATGTAGCGAACAGGTATATATGGATTTAGATGCAAATTAGGAGCATGAGACCAAGCCATTGATGAATAATTTTGTTTTACATCCGGTTGACAGCTTTTTTACCTTACCGGGTTTTCGATATCATAGTTTCATAAGACATTTCTAGCTCTTCTAGTAGCGTAATTTTGTGTAATGATTTCAGGCATACACTGTTGAGTTGGAAGCTGAAGTTTCTCAACTTAAAGAAGAGAACAAAGAACTGCGGCAAAAGCAGGTAACAAATATGAAGTCATATTTGACAATAGTGGCAGTGAGATTAATTTTTATTACAGATTACAGTTTATTTGCTATTCCTGCTAATCACAATTTGTTGTTCTATTTCATCAAACAAGGAGGAAATGGCTGAAAGCAGGAAAAGACAGGTATGGGTTTTTCTAGTTTATGTTTGCACATGTATATTAGGCTCGTGTAAAATGGAAAGCTTGATTCAAATACTCTTCTTATGTAGTTGTTAGTGAACACAGCTTCTTAACATACGTTACTACAGTAATTGAGACAGATATCTGAACCTGTTCATATTATCTTTTCAGTTTATGGAAATAATGAGCTCCTTGTCTCAGAACGTGAGGAACAAACCAAAGTTGCGAAGAACACAAACTGGACCATGGTAGTTACCATGATGACATTTGTCAGAAACACATTTTATCATTATCATTTAATCTGCAAGGAAATGTCTTCTCTAGCAGTTGTCAGAATATCATGGGTCTGCACAAGGCACATTGATCGTAGCTGCTTTAGCACTTGTGTAATGTATACAGTCATTCCCATTGTCATTCTTTGTATATATGATTCTCACCATGTGAACAATGGCCGAGTCCCAACTCTGAAACAATTAGCAGCAGCCTGTTTAGACGGACAGCAGCTGGCACAGAGTTTTTCATTGCAGGGTTACAGCAAAATACCAGGTTTTTGCAAGCAAATCACTGTAGCCTATTATATATTGTTTGATCTATGTATGAAACTTGATACAAATGACAAGAAGAAAGCTTTCATTTTTTTTTTCCATTCCTTGTATATCCCATCATGTTGTGATGCTCTAGTGCCATAATGTTTTAAGGAGCAGAGCGACTCTGGACATTACTTGTTTTTGTTATGCAAGGAGGTGAAGAAAAATTTTCCAATAAATTGGACGGATTTTCAGTTTGCTTCTTTCATTGATTTCCACTGTTTTCAATTGTGTTATAGAAATTCATTCCCGACTAACGTAGAAGGCGAGGATGAAGATGATATGGAGCTTGAGCAGACATTCTATTGTAGCAAAAGGCAACAATCTATTGTCATATTTTGTTGTAAATATGACAATAAGTGATGATATTGTTGCTTTTTACTACAAAATATCAACGAAGTATTTAACCGCGTTGGGAAGGAGATCCCTGGTTTAGGGTTAATATTTGGTTTCATTTTGGAAGAGGCCAATTATTGGCTGCAAGAGTCAAATTTATATGGTCCTAACATTTAGGTAGGCGGACTTTGTTTGACTTTGTCAGGTGATAAAGATATCTTTGTATCGACTTTGCTACGCTCGACAAATATATTTATTTGTTGATAATAATCATCATCATCTCCATTACACAAAGTTCAACAAAATGGAGTTCAACAAAGTGGAGTTCGTTCCATGAGTTTTTTTGTTTTTTGTTTTAAATATTCGTTTGTGGGGAGAGTTAGATTTCTATCTTTCTTCAATTTTTCATATCATTTTTAAATCATTTTTTGCTTTTATCATTGTTCTTTTTTTTTGACTTAGAATTGTGATGGAATAATGTTTTTTTAAATAGACTCAATATCTATTTTTAATATATATTTTATTATTTGATCTTCTTTAACCTAACCACAATATCTAAGATGCTATTTGAGTACCTTATATGAGGTTGTCTTGGAACTTTACAAATCTAAACAAAACAAGGCACAATGTAGAACTTATTCAAACAAAATAACTAAATTGAAACTAAAGTATCAAAGTTGAGTGTAATATATTTTTAAATATATTAATAAATACGAGATTTAATTATATTTATAAATGCATTAATAAACACTAAATTTAAATCAAACTTGAAGCTACAAAGAAACTAAATTAAAATTAAGATGAAGTGAAAAATAAAATGTAGGCAACCATCTAAGCAAAATTTATATTATAGAATGTAGCTTTGTTTTGGTGGATAACCCACTTGATGAATCATGTTTTGACTAGCTTTGATATAAGAGCCTTGACATTGGATACCTGATGTTGGAGCCTAGGACATGATGTCAAATATCCGATATCATAGGGTATATGTCAGCCTATAAATATAGCATTCAGGTTCACAATTGAAGTTAGTTTTTAGTTGAGTTTTTCATAGTCTTTTGCATAAAGTAGTGAAGCTCTTGCACTTTGTTTTCTCCAGAGTTAGAATATTTTTTGAGTGCTTGTAGCAAGAGTTTGAGTGTGTATGGATCTTTGTTAGAACATTGATGTACCTGAGCATAGCAGTGTGACGAGAATAAAAATGAATCCTTTTGATCATCCTTGCAGCACTGAGAATAAAATAAATGTTTCCTTGATGCATTTAATATTCATGCACTTTATTTCCATGCACTTCATTTCAATGTGCTTTAATTAAGCAATTAATTTTTAGTTGTTAATGAACACATGCACAACCACCTTGAGCATATGTGTAGCACTTGGTAACCTAGAAACGGTTAACATTTGGTAGCCCAGTAATGCTATATGCGTTCAGGATGTGTCTAGGAGATGGTATCGTGTACTTGTGTTAGGCTAGCTAGGCGCTAGGTAGTAGATGAATTAGATCTTAAATTACTTTACCTTTCATTATTGTTGTAGGTGATTAAACTTATAAAACATAAAATGATAAAAATCATATACCTCAATCACACTTAGATCATATCCTTGAGCTTCACAAGTTTTGAGAAGACAATGAACATTCTCAATGCTCATTTCACTTCCTAGAAGAACTAGTGTACTGGAGAACTATAGGTCCACGAAATTCCACCAGATCATGCGTGAACGCCTTAGTGATTCGTATGGTTGGGCATAGGGATACCTTGCCACTCATCATTGGCGTAGTTGTCAAGGACCTTGTGGTTGTTTTGTGTGCTATCTAGAACTTGGTAAAAATTATTCAAATCGTTGAAATGAACCTTAGAGTCATATCACATCTTAAGATTACTACAACAATTTTAAGAAGCACATTGTATTTTTTATTTTTTTTTAAACATAAAATGTCTTTTCCTCACAAGAGTGATTCTTTGCCCAAGTCTAATAGAGTACATCCATCAGTGCCTCAATAATACTAAGTGGTATATGCTCATCTTGATGAGTATGTACTAAATTTCACATTAATCCTACACTAGAATGAACAGCTACGGTGGCATAAGATGGAGGGCAACATTGTGTTGCCACCTGATCGATCCATTTCTACAATGCTCCAACAAATGCTTATATGATGGGGTCTTCAAAGATTTCATGCTGAGTTCGTGGTGCAAGATAGTGATGTCAAGGATTATCATTCCACTGAGCCACAACATCTGAGGGATCGCCAATTAGAACAACGTTATGAATTTGTGAAGGGAAAAGGATTTAATGATTCCTCATTCCTGCTGTACCAAAATGATGGTGGAGAACCTTTATTTGGGGGTTTTCCATTTCGTGAAATTCATCTCTTTGACTTTGGTGAAGGAGGTTAAAACTAGAATTTGCAGTCCACAGTTCACAATCTTGGTTCTAGTAAGAATGGATCCAATGACAAAGAGGGATCCAAAGAGGCAAGTCAAGGTAGCGATGCAAACAAGAAATAAGATCGTGATCATGGTCGTGATCACCAAAGAGGTGGTGGTAGGCACTGTGATGATGCTAGTCCTCCTTCTTCTTCACCTTTGTCATCATCATCTTCTTCTTTTGGCTCTAATCGTAATCGCAAGGGGCGTGACCATGATGAAGGTGATCAACGAGACTAAAATGATTGAAGGGATTGTCTGGCAAGGCAAGACCAAGGGCACAAGCATTCAAGAGAGACATGATGCAATGAACCAAGGGATAGTAGAGGGCATCAAAGGCACCAAAATCAAGGCCTCGATGAGCCTTTGCTTGCTATCTGGAGTATGATAAACATCGCAGTGGTAGTACGAATGCTAATAAGGCATGTGAAGGATAGTCGAATCAAAAGGCTAGACATGAACAATATCCCTCAATTTGAAGGGGGATATAACTCAAATCTACAGAACCATCTTCAAGCTTTTTAAGATGCATGTGCCTTGCAAAATATAGAGAATGAGTGGCAAAAACTTAAGATGTTTCCATGGACACTCATTAATGAAGCAAAAAATTGGTGCCAGTCCTTAGAACTTGAATATATCAAATGATGGAGTACAATGCTTGAATTATTCAATGACAAATATCAAATAGACTCTAGAATGTCCAACTTGAGAAGGAAAATCCAAGGATGTAAAAAAGAAACACATGAACCCTTGGATGTCGCCATTGGCTGATACTATTCCTTAATGCATAGATGTCTTGGCCATGGTTATTTTCAACTAGATTAATTTTGCCACATTGTAGACAAGCTTCAATTTGAAATGAGGAGAACCCTTGGAGTCGATGCCCAAGGACGACTATCAAAATTAAGCACCCATCAGATCTAAAGATTGCTTAAGCAAGTAGCTAAGGAGGAAGGTGAATTGAGAAAATGAGAAAGTGTAGAAGAATATAATTGCGATCCTTTCATTTGCAAGAGGAAGGCTTGATTTTGTGATAGTGAAGAAGAATTAGCACTTGATGAGGTGGTAAATAGGAAAGCCTTGTGGCTTCAAAAATTTCAATATGAAATTACAGCCAAGATTGATTAGTTATGGGACTCCATGGATCGTAGATTTTAAGCTATCCTAAAAATTGTTAAAGAGTCCAAAGAATGAGGTAGTGATCGTGAGCAAAGGAGGTGTAAGGAAGCTGAACGTGCTTATTAATGAGTTAAGGACAAGATTGCTACAATAGAAGAAGTTAAGAACAACGAATTAGATGATGATGGTGGGTGTGATGTCTGCCAATATGAACATCCTAAGGGATGTTGTTCCATAGTGTCACACTTATAGGAGTCTGGGGTGTACGCTTTGAATCCATGAATTGCACAAAGGCAAACACCCAAAAGATTGTCTTATTCTCAAGGCAATTCTAGGTAGTTCCACTAGCAACAATAGTATTATCCAAGTGGAACTCCACCGCAACTATACAAGCAATATCAACAGTGGCAATAACCATAATCATGGGCATTGACACCAAGAAGGTAGCAATACCCTTACAGATAACCTGATCCATATGGGTATTATGTTCAGCAACCCCTATCTCCACATGATTCCTTCGGTCACCTTTCTACTTTTTATCTCACTACCACCATTTTGATTATTATTGAACTCATTTTTCACATGCAAGAAGGAATACCACCTTTTACCCTTATCCTTCTTCTGTTCCTACACATCTTCCTCCTCTAGCTGCACAGCTATCACCTACTCCACCTATGTAGAGTAAACTCCCAACTCAACTACAACAACACAATGCTACTAGGGCCATTAATCTATAACTGATTCATAAACCAAGTGGTTCGAATACTCAATAAAAAAAAAGACCTTTCTTCCGACCTCGTAATTTGCCTAAGCCCTCAAATACACCTACAGTTGAAAATACTGTTCCTCTGTCTTCCTCTGTATCAAATACCTTCAAGTCCCCTTCAAACCAAACATTGCCCAGGACCCATACTGTGATGCTTACTCATGCTGTGTCTAATTGGCTCTGTGCTAGAATCCTTTCTAGGAAATTAGCTGATCCTAGAAGTCCTCTGATTTATTTGCAGATTACTGGGAATGAACTATGCAAAGCTCTTTTTGATTCAGGTTCCAGTGTCAACCTGGTCTCTCATGAGATGTATACTGCATGGAACCTACCTCCTCTTAAGAAGAGCAATATTAGATTAGAATTGGTAGACCAGTCCATCATTGTTCCATTGGAACTAGTAGAAGACATTGTTACCACTATCTATGGGTGGTATTATCCTGTTGATTTCCTAGTGATTAAGGTGGAGAACTGCAAAGGAGACTTTGCAATCATCATGGGAAGGGCATGGCTAAGTACCATTGATGCAAGAATGGGCATTAGAGATCTTTCCCTTCAAATATCCAAAGAAAATGTATTCGGAAAGATCAAGAAGAAACAAGTTCCATGCATCACGTATAGCGATATAGGGTGCAATTGTGTGCAAAAACTTTGGGCAGTGAAACAAGCGTCCATCTCTACATGCAAGTAGTGTGCATTAGAAGCAGAAATTCAAAGATGTCTCTCTGCAACAACCACAAAATAGGAGGGCACTCAGTGGTTGACCAACAAAGTCACTACTTGCAAGTATGATATTAGTTATGTATAAGACCAACAAAATGAATTTTCTCCCACTATCCTTAAGGTATATGCATTGATCAACAATGTTTTCAATGAAAATAAGATTACAATGCTATGAAAATTTTATATACCACTTACAAGAAGCTTTATTTTAGTCCATATATTAATTTTTTCAACTTGCAAATTGAGTGATTATCTTGATAGAAAGTTTTAGTTGTTTCATTTAAATATGTTATTTTAACATCCATTTGGTGTACCTCCAAGTCAAATAATGTCATTTTAACATCCATTTGATGTACCTCCAAGTCAAAATGAGTTACCAAAGTTATGACTATTCTTAATGAATTCTTCTTTGATATTGGAGAGAGGGTTTCATGGTAATCAATGCCCTCTTTTAGAGATAATCCCTTAGCTATAAGTCTAGATCTATATCATTTGATATTTCTATTATAACATTTTGGCCATGAATGGAGTAAGGCTTAAGTCTTTGATCTCTACTCAATAAAGAATGGGTATTTAGCTCTTTGCACAATATCCCACAACTTTCAAAGATTGATATACTCATGCAATGAGATTAAGCTAAGATTTATCATGCCATATTTGTGCGAAAAACAAGCCCTAAGGAGGTAAAATTTAGGGAAAGTTTCAGCAGAGATGCTATAAAGATTAAATTCTTTGCAATGAAATTTCTTTTTGGGATAAACATTTTTAAAGTTGAGTAAACAATCCCAAAGTATTGAAATTTTAGTTAGTTCAAGGAGCTAGGGTTTCAAATTAAATCTAACATCAAGCGCAATAATTAAATTAGCTATTAAAGATAACAATTATATGAGTTTGACCTGGCTCAAGCAGACACTTTTTCTATTTCCTAGATAAGATGATATCATTAAAAATGAATTCATTGAGCTTAAAGACTAGTTTTATCCCAACAAGATTAGCATTAGAACAAACAGTTAAGTGTAGAAATGAGCCCTATCATTTTAGGAAAAGGGGCTTTATTTGAATCTGATTTAATTCTTCAAAATCATTTCAATGAGAGAAGTAGAACAATAGAACCAAAGATTAGCTTTTCAAAGGGTTTCAATAATTATTTTGGAGGAATTTCTTAAGTATGACTACCACGTCAGCTCAAAGAACCAAAAATTGGCTCTACAAGATGGTTCTACTCAACTTAGCCTCATGGGATTAAAGCATAAGGAAAAATTGAAATTATCTTTATGTATGTGTATCCCATGTGACACGTAAGCTATCATGAGAAGTGGATTAGTAGAACCAAGAACTGGTTCTACGAAAAAATGTAGAAAATGGTTGTACCAAGTTAGATTTATTCAGATGGGAAGATTCATGAGGTTGAAGAATGGTTTAATGAAAGGGCTTTATAAATAATCTCTTAAGTCATTTTTGCTTCAATGGGTCAATAATGACACATAGGAGTTCAATTATATGATTCGTAGAACCAAAATTCAGTTTTATAAACAAGGACAAAATTGGTTCTACCACATCAGCTTCTATGTGATAATTTAAAGAAAAAGCTCAAAATGAGGTGTTGTTTGTAAAACTAGAAAATGAATACAAGGAACACACATTTTGGTTCTACCATGTCAACTTCATTATGTGGCAAAGAATTTGTAGAGCCAAAAAGTGGTTCCATAAAACGGCTCTACAAACAAAGAAGTACAAAAAATCTTTTAAGAGACATTATGCACTTGCTTTTGCTTTGACAAATCAATGATTAAGGTGATGTCATGTATCATGATGTGGAAGCTCGATTACGTGGCTTGTAGAACTAAATTTTTTTTTCTACAAGTAGGTGCAAAAGTAAGTCTATCATGTTAGCTTTGAAGAAAAAGCATCGCTTGTATAGCTAAAATTTGATTCTACAAGTATGCACCGAAATGGTTCTACCACATCAGCCCATAGAACTAGTTTATAAAGTTGAAACTCAACCCTATGAAAAAGATTAAATTTGTCTTTGCCACATTAGTTCTTAAAAAGTCACTAAATCCATAAAGATGAAATTGATCCTAAAAGGAAGCTTTAGAGGAGCTCTGCCATGTTAGCATTTACGTAATGTGAGTTCATAGAATCAAAAAGGTGCTCAATGAAATGGTTCTATGAATAGATAAACTATTTCTAAAGGATGTACTAGAAGCTTTTAGAAGAAATTTAGCCCTCACTTCCATGTTAGCACATAGAATTAGTTTATGAAGTTGAAACTCAGCTCTACAAATGGACTTGAAAATTGGTTCTACAAATCATGTCAACTTTGGAAAATTAATTAGCTTGCAAAGATGGACCTTGAGGAGACTTTGCCATGTTAGCTTTTATATAATGCTGACTTGTATACAAAAGAAAACCAAAAATGATTCTACAAGCCACATTAGGATGAATAGATCTCATCTCAAGACCCACTAAGAATTGTGCATGTGTGTGATATACTTTTAATCTAGCTTAGTAAGTTACGAAGAGCATTGCCAACATGTAGAACCAAAAAATGGTTCTATAAAGAAGCTTAAAATCATTCTACCATGATAGCTCCCTTGTAGAATGAGTTCATAGAGCACAGAAATAGTTTTATGAATAAGCTTTAGAATGGTTCTACGAGCAAATGTTAAAAGCTAGCCTTGAGAATACATTTCCATGCCAATACAAATGGGATTAAAATACTAAAGGAAGCTCGCTTGTAAAACTAAAGAATGGTTCTAAAAATTAGACCCTTTTCAAGCCACATCAACTTTTGTGTTTAGTTGATGAGTGGCAAGGTACCCCTACACTCAACCACATGAATATGAGCATTTCACGCACAATCCAGTCAAACTCTATAGATGGGCTAGTTGTGGTATCTGGATAGTTACTCATTGATTGCAGTTCGCTATCTTTCCACCTGTACTAGTATTTGCTTTATCACGTATGGTTTAGTCCAGAGTGAGGTGGATGATATGTTCCTAAACTAATGCTACTCCTGGAGGTGATGGGAAATAATCTTAGATAAGCTAGGAGGGAAAAGGGAGAGAGAGTTATACTAAGAGGAGATAGGGAGAGAGAATCTAAGCTATCCTAAGTGCAATGAGCATCCATTCCTTAATCATCCATACACATCTTGGACCTCATGCACGACTACTACTGGGATTACCAAGCACAGATCCTAGGTACACTACTGGGTTACCAAGTAGTCACACTTAAATGCTCGTGATTAAGTTGTACTCATTTCGCATTTAAGGAGTTCAGGGTGAAGAGATATTAACTATGAAAGCAATAGATAACAATAACAATTAAATAATTAAACTAAGTGAATGCTGCAATGATGAAGTAATCTCGATCTTTATTTCTAGTCATGTGCATGTCCAAGTACTTCACACTCGAATAAAGGATGCCGTACAATTACAATCACCACATTGTGGGCATGCACTGGGAGAGAGGGTTGAGAGGAAAAATGACAAAAAGATCCTACTCTTAAATTGACTCCTAAAAACTAACTAAAGACTCCTTTTCCCGTGTGCCTACATGTGTATTTATAGGCCCACACAGAACCACAATATCGCATATCTGATATCACTGTTGGATGCGATATTGCGTACCTGATATCGCGTATTTGATATCATGGGTTTGATATCGCAACCAAATGAATCACGATTCATCATACCCTGACGATTGAATGAAAACTCGTCCTCGAGTCAAAATGAGAACAAGCCCCATTGATTACACAGTGGATAGGTATGGGATTATTGACCTACAGGGAATCTATTCATGTCGTAGCGGAGGACTCAATAGAACAAAATTTGGACACAACACGAAAAATGCAAAATTCCCAAAATTACAAAATTGGGTGGAACTCATGTGGTTCCTGGTGGTGGTGGCTCCTCCATGGGTTGCTTTCCCTTGTCTTGTGCTCTAGGTTTTGGGATTTGATGATGTTGAAGTAGTGCCTAGAGTTTCTTCTCTTTAGTTCGAGGATCCTATGCTGTCCATGCTAATGCTTTAATGTTTGACAGAGTTAAAACCTCCCATGGGCACGGTAGTTGTGGAAACATTTTGTTTGCCTTAAGATACCAGGCTAGAAAAAACCATCATTCTTCCTCGTAGGCTCTGGCTTTGTCCCTATACTCTTGAAAGTTTGTAAGCCATCGAGCCAAGTTTGTTGCGACATCTTTTTGTCCTTGGTAGCTTGCTTTAACCACCTCCAATTTAGAATTTGTGACTTCCAACTTCTACAATGTTTTCTTGTGTTCTGTAAATTTTTCTTCATACTTGGCATAGGTGGTAGCTACCTGCTTCTCGAGCTCTGTCCTCGTGCACCCTGCTATCAACATGGCTAGATTAGCATACTGTAGATTTGCCAACTCCATGTACTTTGTGAGATCCTAAATCTATAGGTCTTGGCTTTTGAGTTCCGCTTGGTGGGCAAATGCATATGTGTCCAATATGGCCTGCCAATCAGTGTGTGGAGCACTAAAAGTGTTGATGTGGGCCTTGGCCATATGGATCTCCTTCTCGATGATTTTTTTGTACATTCCCACCTAGTCTCGGAAGTGCTCTTTTAACTTTTCGTGCCACTTGGCCTTGTTCTACCACGTGCTTATTTCAATGGTCATATTTTGACAAATGACACATACCTCCTCCATTAAGAGGGTTTGATTTTCTCTAGCCAAATGGTTCATGTCTTGGTTGACCCTAATCAGCTGTTCTCGTAGTTGTTGAAAATGTTCTTCAAGAATGTTCTTCTGTTTCTCCATAAAGGTTAATTGAAGATTATCAGCAATAAGCTGTTTGTTTTCTTCTTGTAAGGCCTTGAGTGCCTTGGTGTGCACGTAAGTTCGTGCTTGTGCCATGGAGGCATCCCAGTCGGCCTTCTCTTTTTCTTCCACCACCTTTTTATTTTTTGCTAGCAATTTGTTGAGTTGCTCGGTCCTAAAGGTGTCTAGCTGGTCTTATAGGGTTACAGGGTTATGAGCCTTTCTTGCAGTCTTGCAACTTCTACTTCTACATGCTCAGCCCTTATTTTTGTCATGACCAGCTTTCCTTTGGCAGAGATGAGGTCTGATTGTGCTGCTATAACATCCTGTGGGATGTCAAACAAGGATGTCATCACCTATCTTGTTTGCAGCAATCGATCAAGCACATCCTCATGTTTCGCAGGAGTCATTGAGGGACCGACCAAAGTTTGAGCATCCTGTGCTCCTGTGAAATCTACCGGTGGCACATCAGGGATGTTAAAATATTTCTTAATGTGGTCCATGACCACCTTTATGGCTCTAGCTACATCCTAGTGCTACATGACCACCACTATGGCTCTAGCTACATCCTATTGCTACATGACCACCACTGTGGCCCCTTCACCAGTTTCTAGTTGCACCTGAAAGGATGCAGCATTCCATGAAATTTGTTGTGATCAATAACTCTCCTCTCCTCCTGTCTAAATGGACACCTCGCCCCATGCACAATCTATAGAGACAATGGACCATACGGTATCATCGATGATGTGAAAGACATGTGCATCATCATGACTTCTCCAATTGATTGTCTTAGCGATGGCCCTGAGATGGCTCATCGACGGTTTATAATCCTACGACAGTGGCGGTGGTTGATCTCACTGGCTTGTGCTAGGCCCTACTTCTTGTTGTTGATTGGGTCTTGTGCTTGGAGGTTGGTTGGGCCCTATAAGTTGAGTTGTAGTGGGCCCCACCGTCTATTCTTGCTCTTGTTCTAGCCCTAGCATCTCACCAAAAATTTTCCTTGCAGCTGGTGGCTTTAGCAGTTCAGCATATGAAGCATTTTGGGCTTTCCTGAGGACATCATTAGTGTATCCTCGAATACCAACACACTTGCACAGCTTCTTGATGAGACAAGGGAAGGGTAACGCAAACTTCCCTATCTTGCGTTCTTGAAACCACCATAAGATCTCCATGAAATATAGATGAGGCAGGTTAGCATTAACCTTTCCCATCAATATCACACTTCCTCTTGCCACATATGTTGAAATTCTATTTAATCCGTTTGTGGGGAAGATGTGATAAGTTCCAGTTTTAAAGTAGATTTTCTCTTCCAACGTCAACTCTCCATAGGTCTTATCTTCTTTACCGTACGCCTTGTCTAACCAAACTTGTCATGCATCAGCATCAGAGTGAGTAGAAAGACAAGCAACCTTTGGTCATGTATTTGGAAGGTTTAACACTTTTGAAATGGCTTGGATGGAGAAATCAACTGACACATCACAAATGTTAACTATGGTACCTTGTTCTTTATTGTGCCAGAATTGGTACATTTCTCCTAAGTACTAGGAACTTCTTTCGGAGAGGATAGGCCATAATGGAGTCCCCTTGAGATGGTCCCTAACAGCCTTGGGAGCATATTCCATGAAAGGTTCAAAGTTCAATTCCACGATCACTATAGCTGATGTGGACCTTTCACGAATGGCCTGGACACATTCCGGGGGCAACGTGAGGTGTCGTCCCTATTCAGGCACTGTAGTAGCTCCTCCTTCTACTTGTCTTGATTGTATAGTGGTAGGGCCTTATTCTTGATGGATACTGAATGATTGTTCCTCCTACTCTGCGTGTTGTTCGGTAGGCATCTGTGCTTTACCTCTTCTAGGTTGCTTAAACACACCTTGAGAGGGACCTTCTTATTGTCCATGCTTTGGAGCCATCTGCAATCACACGAGGCCAAGCATTAGTAAGATTGTTTACCCAAGTTAAGTTATACCTTACTTCTTGCCTTAATGAGTTTGTTTTGATTCCATGTGATTTTAAAGTCAGGAATTTTTATGGAAATGTCCCCAAAATTTTTTTATATTTGGTCCACTTTGCTTAGGTGGTTTCAAAGTTTAATTTCCCCAGTATAGGTAAGGAGATGCAATTGTTTTTGGCACATTTTTATTATTATTTTTATAACTAATTACCTTTGATAGTGTCCTTTGGGCAATGAATAATTTCAAAAAATTGATATGCAATTCAGTGTGTACCCATCCCCCACGACTAAGTTAAACACTCCAGGTTCAAGTAGGTTCAAACAGAATGAAAATTGGAGCACTAGTAAGTAAGTTATGGTTAGCGATGCGAGAAATACGTAATTGCAAGTCGTAGAAGGAAATTTGAAAAACTTCCCTCGCATGAACAGTTGCAAATGATGTTGATAGGCATGGGGGATCCATGTATATATATATTTTTAAGGATGTGATATTGCGTACCTGCTAGCGGGGACCCAATATCGCATCGGACACGATATCGCATCCTACCAAAAATAGGGCACTTGTAAAATTTACCAAATTTTAAAATTTTAAAATTTTTTTAAATTTTTTTTGAAACTCCAAGGTATAAACTGAGGACGTGTAGGTCAATGTAAAGGGGTCCAGGGTAATACAAACTAAGCTTGAAGGCACAAAGAGTATAATGGTTTAAAATCTGACAATGAGAATCATGAAGAGTAGGGGAAAAAGGACATGTGTTAGCTCATAGGAACACTTGAACTAGAAGGGTGATAAGGGAAAGAAGAACGTTGGTAATGCTTAGAGGGTATAAGATGATGTGTGAAAGATGTGTTACAAGTGCAAATTACAGAAGTCATGCAAGTGGGTCCTCCCCAAAGCAGGTTTCTACCTATAATGGCCTTACGTAACCACACCTTAAAATGTCCGTAGGCACTAGAAGGGTTAAATGTGATCCACACCAGTTCCACGAAACACACACATGTAGGTACCACTGTAATGAGGTATGAATTCAATGCTATACAAGACATAAGTCACAAATACATGAACAACGAGATGAGGCGAATTTTAGAAGGGATTGCAGAGATTGGGACATGAGGTAACTAACTCAAGGCACAATGAATTCTTAGTGTAAGGCATGATTAATGTGTCATTAACTTGTTGTTCAAAAATCAGGACCAAGTCCATTCCTCTAATCAATGACATTGCATTGTTTCATCCCAATGATAGAAAATAATAAGAGCACCATGATAGCAAGGCATACGATCACTTGGCATTTCATTCAAGGGAGCACACATGTTTTTTTCTTTGTGTGGCAGCTTTGGCACATTCTCTCTCTCACTTTTTGAATGCTTAATCCAGAGAAGCTGCCTACCTTTAGGCATGGGTACATGTCTTTCCAATGGGACCCCTTGGAATAACATTATTTTACCTTGATTGAGTGCCTCTTGATTACTCTTACTTCCACTTTTAGTTAGATCTACAAGGATCTTAGTACAACCAAGTTGCATGGTAACTCCCACCAATGTCACCAAAGGGAATCCACAAGTCCCCTTGATGTTACACCCTGGCCATTCCTTCTTGGTCCATCATTCTTTACTCTAGGTACAATAACACAAAATTACTTTAAGTTTTAATGATGTCAATAATATCATTATGTCCAGAGTGGAACCTCTTATTAATAGAATGGGGGAGTGAATGTTGTGGAATCGTTGTCCAAATAATTAGTCACGTGAGACTTGATAGCATAGAACAACACCTTAACTAATAGTTCACATGAGTGTTTTATTCCTAGATGAGATTACTCATAAAAAGGTAAAAAAAAAAAACCAAACAATAAGTTGAAAAGTGAAAAACTAAAAAACAAAAATTTCAAAATTAAAGAAAATGAAAAATATTTATTAATCCTGCTTGTTATTAGAATGGGGGGTATCCCCCATAACTAAACAATTGAGTATGGCAAGGATTAATAAATGAAAAGTTCGAATCCTTGCATGTTGGACGTATTGGGATCTGGTCATATTTGAACCACTGGTGTCTTTTGATGTGGTGGTTGGAATGTATCCCAAGTGGGGTTCACACACTTGATTATAGTAAACATAGTGGGGAAATTTATAAGATGTAGTCAATTGATAAGTGGTTGACCCACTATGGCACCTGTGACTATAAGATGGTATGCAAGGATCGATTTGTCTCCCTCGATGGCTATATTCATTGGGCCATATGGTTGTTGGAGTATTTGTTGATGGCCCAGAGAAAGTAACACAAGGCGTTGGGTTTGAGGAGGGAGCTGCACCACAGTGTTGGACTTGTGCTGGGTTGGAAGGTGGAGTGGGCTTAGAAGTGTGCTGTCCCTTCTTACGGTCACGTCTAAAGAAGGGACGCCTATGATGTTGTGGAGGATTCCCATTGTTGTTGATAGTAGCAGCACAAGTAACATTTGTGGGTTGGTGTAGTGGCACAAAACCCTCTAGAACACTTGGTGGCGATGTAGAAGGAGGTGAAGGATGAGAGTTTTGAAATTGAGGAGAAGTGTAAGGTATCCAAGGTGGTGGTTGTGTTGGAGAGGATATGGGTTGATAGTATTGGGGAGAATGATAATAATGTGGTGAGATAGAGGATGTTGAACCAGTTGGGGAAAAAATATGTTGGACTTGATAATCACTTAGATTCAGATGGTGTGAAGGGTGTAACCAATTTGAGGGTGGCCTCCCCAACAACTGAGATTGTTGCCACTATGATCAAACACAGTATCTTTGTACGAACTCTAGATATAACACTCTTCTGCAATGCTCCTGTAAATGTGACAAGATTGGACATTGGCCCTTGGGGTGATCATACAGGAAAATGTTGCATTGATACGTATGATTAGCAGTTGAGATCTTATTTTTTTCAACCTTTCTTTTCGATTGTCTAAAGGTATTTTGTTCTACTTCTTGGTTTTTCATGACTCTATCTCCAATAATGTTGGCATATTCTCCACATTTTTTATGCATCCATTCCACCTTCTTATTGATCTTTGCCTCAATTTCATCCAATGATTGTAGTATTGGCAAATATGGTTCCACCTCCTTGAGGTGAGTTGATTTCTCCTCTTCATAATCCTAGGCCCTTGTTGATTTTTGGGCCTATTGAGATTTTTCAGCATTCTCCCATTTAGCCATTTCTCCTTCTTCTTTTGCTACCCGTTCGATAAGCTCTTGGAGTTGGTGGGTTCATAGCTCATATAGTTGACCTCGGGCATACATCCCTAGGGTCTCCCTTATTTCATTACGGAGCCCATCTATGATGTGGTACATTAGCCTCTCCTCGGAGAACTCATGGACTGGGCAGTTGTTTAACAATGCATAATATCTTTCTAAGGCCATGTCCAAGGGTTCATGTTGTACTTGTTTCCACTTTTGGATTTTTTTCCTCAAGGTTGACACTCTTGCATAGGTTTGATATCTTTTGTTGAAGAGCTCTACCATTGTTGGCCAACATCAGATTAATTTTGATTTTAAAGACCTATACCATACTTTTGCATGGCCAACGAGTGTCATAGGAAGGAGCTTAAGTTTTTACCATCCACTATTGATGTTGTTCCATGCACATGCATTGTAGAAGGCTTGTAAATGTTGTTGTGGATCTAAATCGTAGCCTCCTGAAAACTTAGGAAAGTTGTTTAAGTCAAGACTAGGTAAATGACTTTCCTTATGATGCCTACGGGATATTTGAACAGCCTCTTGTATTTCTGTTAGGCTTGTAGTGGCGAGTAGGGGTTCATTGTCATTGGGTAGGTTATGCATTCATGAGTTGGGATGATGTTGTCTTTGTTTATGTTTATAGGAAACCCCTACATTAGATTGGGTACTCCAAACTTCATCTTCATCATCATATAATTCGTTGGTTCTCCAATGAATTACCTTACTGGTTGTTACATTATCATAGCCTTGAGAGAGAGACATGGTGTGTGAATTTGTGTGTGACTTAATTGAAATTAATTTCTTTTCTAAAAGATGTATCATGAATACTTTGTTACAATGATCTTGTATGATGTAACTAATCTAAATAACTAGCATCGTCCCTAGAAATGGTGCTAATGATGAGTGGCGAGGTACCCCTACACTCAACCATACGAATACGAGCGTTTCACGCATGATCCAGTCAAACTCCGCAGATGGGCTAGTTGTGGTATCTAGATAGTTACTCATTGATCGTAGTTCGTTGTCTTCCCACTTGGACTAGTACTTGCTTTGTCACATATGGTTTAGTCCAGAGTGAGATGTATGATATGTTTCTAAACTAATGCTACTCCTAGAGGTGATGGGAAATAATCTTAGATAAGCTAGGAGGGAAAAGGGAGAGAGAGTTATACTAGGAGGAGATAAGGAGAGAGAATCTAAGCTAGCCTAAGTACGATGAGCATCCGTTCCTTAATCGTTTGTACACATCTTGGACCTTGTGCACGACTACTATTGGGATTACCAAGCATAGATCCTAGGTATGCTATTGGGTTACCATGTAGTCACACTTAAATGCTCATGATTAAGTTGTACTCATTCCACGTTTAAGGAGTTCAAGGTGAAGAGATATTAACTATGAAAGTAATAAATAACAATAACAATTAAATAATTAAACTAAGTGAATGCTGCAATGATGAAGTAATCTTGATCTTTATTTCTGGTCATGTGCGTGTCCAAGTACGTCACACTCAAATAAAGGATGCTGTACAATTACAATCACCACACTGCAGGCATGCACTGGGAGAGCGGGTTGAGAGGAAAAATGACAAAAAGATCCTACACTAAACTTGACTCCTAAAAATTGACTAAAGAATCCTTTTCCCATGTGCCTACATGTGTATTTATAGGCCCACATAGGAACCATGATATCGCATATCCGATATTGCTATTGGGTGCGATATCGCGTACCTGATATCGCGTATCTGATATCATGGGTCCAATATTGCAACTCGATGAATCATGATTCATCATTAGCATAGGTTCATAGAACTAAAAAATTGGTTCTATAAGAAAAAGGATAAAATAGTTATGTGAACCACATTAGAATAAGTAAATCTCATCTTGGGCCCACAAAAGGATACAATTTTAATTTAATGCACATGCACGTTAAATTTTAATCCAACTCAATATATTGTGAATAAACAGTTAAAGGATATAACACAATTTGTAGAACCAAAATCTGATTCTATGCGGAAGCTCAATAAACACTTTGCCACTTTAGTAGTTTGTAGAACCAAAACTTGGCT
Source organism: Gnetum montanum (assembly GCA_015680685.1). Lineage (NCBI taxonomy): Eukaryota > Viridiplantae > Streptophyta > Gnetopsida > Gnetales > Gnetaceae > Gnetum > Gnetum montanum. The sequence continues at coordinate 1,681,487 of MNCI01023302.1, read as the reverse complement.
CTACAAGCAAGTTCAAAAAATGGTTCTACAAGTTGACATTAGGATAAGCTTTTAATGAATTGGCTTAAAGAAATCAAAAATCATGATATGTGACAAGAACTAAGTTGAAAAACTTGTCTAAAAGCAAGTTAAAGAATAAAGGACAAATTTCAAGTCATAGAGCCAAGAACCAAAATAGAGCTAAGAGTAGTGCAAAGCTACCATTGAAGTGCAAAGCAGTGACTCCAAAGTTCTCATAAAATCCATGAGAAAAAAAAGCCATATTTGTGTAGATGGATAGAAAGGCATGAGAATTGTTTGATTTAGCTAGAGCTAAAAGAGATCTTAGTAACTACCATAATCATATTTGGATATGATGATGGTAGTTACTAAGATCATGAATGAAATTGTGAAGAAGTGAAGCTTGAACTGAAACAAGTCTGAGTTAGTGCGAGAGTTGCTTCAAGAGCAATAACAAATTCCATAACTGCATTAGGTTTGGAAGAAACAAGCACTGAAGAAGTCTTAAAGAAGGTTAATGAAAATGAACCAGATACAATGAATTAGGTTGTTAAGGCTCTCTTAAATCACAATAGTTATTAGGTGAGTGGCTTCATATTTGAAGGAAAAGGAGAATTTATTAAGAAATAGAATAGTGATCCAACAACCTATAATTATAAGAGGAGAATGTGAGGTAGTTATGGCCATACCTCTTATAACAATTATAATTGCTAGAGGCTACTATATAAAGCCAAGAGCATATTTGTTAAGGATATCCAATTGGGAAGGGGGAGCTAGGAGGAATTAACTCTTGGATATTAAAGGAAGATTTTTGTACAATGACATTTTAAGCTCAAATTTGATTTAGCTCATTTACTTCTATTTAGTGAGTTATTTTTATTTTCTTTCTTTATCATAGTTACTTAGCTAGTAGTCAAGATCATAATGTGTCTTGCAACTTGTTTCTTGGAATTTTTTAATTGCTTGTTTGAGCCAAGGGTTTAGCAATTTTTGGTATTATTGAATGATTCAAACAACTTTATTTTCCGTAGTGTTTATTCTTATCAGTAGTATCTCATCTTCCATATTTAAGATTTTATGCAATTTTACTATTTTATTTCTAGAAATCCATTGAATCTTGCTATGTTTCCAATTTTCCTCATGGAACTTTCTCTCTAGGGAAGATTGGTAATAGATTTGTTGAATTGCACTTAGGAATTAGATGAAAGGAAGATTAGTACAAGTAGCATATGATTAAGATTGTGTAGACTACGTAGCTCTGGTATAGCTGAAAATTTATTTTCTTAAAGAATAATGTAAAAGGGATGAATCTTTTCATAAAAGTACAATTTTTTGTTAAGCTCCCAAAATAGAATATTATGAAATTTATACTAAATGTTAGTCCAAAACACATAGTTCTTTGCAACCACTAAGTTTATTTGGAAGTATTCGAGCCTTGGTATTTCTAGAAACTAGCAAACACCTAAACTTGAGTTTTTGAAAGAAATCTTAGCCTTGAGATAAATGTTGGCATTAAGTAAAACTTTTACCCACCAATAGTTTCTTGTTACTAAGATAGAAATAAAGAATCAATGGTAGTCCAAAGTTTGTGCCAACAATTTCCAAAAAGGATTTTTAAAATGTCCTATTTCAAAGATAATCCCTTAGCTATAAGTCTAGATCTATATTATTCCATATTTCAACACTGAGATGTCAACCTAGTGGTAAAACTCTTGTTTTGAAAGCTCTAAGTCATAGGTTTAATTTTGGTGGACAATGCTAAGTTTGGACTTTAATGTCATGCCCCCACCCCCTATGTTCCAAAAAGTTTATGTTGGTATTCTAATAGTTAATTGTTAATATTCCTTTTGGTAATGCAACAAGATTATAGACTTTGATATTTATCTATATACTCCATCTCATCCCTTGATGAATTGTGTTTTGATCTGCTCTGATATTGGATATTCGATATCAGACCCCAAGATGCAATGTTGAATATACGATATCATGGGGTATATGCTGGCCTATAAATATAGTGCTTGGGCTCATGATTTTCATATAGTTTTGAGAGTTTTTTGTCATAGAGTAACGAAGTTCTTATAGTTCAGCCATTCCAGAGTTAGAATATTTTTGAGTGCCCATAGCAGGAGTCTAAGTGTGTACGGATCCTTGCTTGAGCATTGATGTACTTGAGCATAACAATGTGACAAAAATATAGACGAATCCTTTTGATCATCCTCGTAGCATTGAGAATAGATTAATGTTTCCTTGATGCATTTAATATTCATGCACTTTCCTTTAATGCACTTTAGTTAAGCAATCAATTTCTAGTCGTTAATGAACACAAGCACGACCACTTTGAGCATACGTGTAGCACTTGGTAACCTAGAAACACTTAACATTTGGTAACCTAGTAGTGCTACATGCATTTAGGATGTGTTTGGGGAGTGGGAACGGGTACTTGTGTTCGGCTAGCTAGGTAGTAGATAAATTAAATATCAAATTACTTTACCCTCTATTTTTGCTCTAGGTGATTAAATTTATAAAACATAAAATGATAAAAATCATATACCTCAGTTGCACTTAACCATAAGCTTGTACCTCATGAGAGCAATTAAGAAGACAATGATTGTCTCGATTGGATTTCACTTCCTAGAACTAGTGAACTTGGGAACTTAAGATCTACAGAGTTTGACTAGATCACATGTGAGCGCTTGTGATTCATATGGTTGGGCATAGGGGTACCTCACCACTCATCATCCCTTATGGAATCATATCAAAATGCAAAAGTTTCTCCACTCATGGCTTGTGAAAACAAAATAGGATCATTGCTAGACTTGGGGGGTGGGGTGGGGGGTGTGGGGGCGGGGGGTTGGGTGGGGGTGCATTGTGGGTGAGGGCAGGGGTGGGGGGTTTTCTTTTTAGATTGTAGAACATGAAAGACTGTTGAAAATGTATAATGTAATTGGTCAAAATTACTAGCATCTTTGTTCCTATAGATATTCTTAATTCTAGTTCTTCCTCAGTGTTTTACACATTTTGGATAGATAGTAAATTTAGTGGTCATATGTCTTTCTTATAAATGTCATCCTTAATTTGGTTACTTGTCCAAGATGTCCTTTGGATTACATTAGGAGCCTCAATGGATTCCTTCATTTCCTATTTATAACCTTGGAGGAAATTCCCATACACTGAATTCTATATTCTAAACTCAAACCTTCTCATGGGTAGAGGTTGCATTACACATGAATTTACATGTTAAATTTATTTATAAAATTAGGAAAGCTAAAAAAATAGTGCATACAAGTGGATATAGGAATATTTATTTTAGATTCATCATCTTAATCAATAATCACATCAACCAAGCAATTAACTTACAAAGTAATTGCATTCTTATCTTAATCATACCATTATCTTGAAAGGTTATCATGACTTAAGGTGCTATGGTGAAGGGACGCGATATCGCATGGGCCGCGATATCGTGGTGCGCTGTCATATCTATAAATAAGAGGCGGCTCTCCCTTGTTTCCTCATCTTAGGCTTAGACCATAGTGAAACTCTGGCAGATTGATCACTCTAGAGATAGAATATTTTCCATGTGCCTGCAGTAGGAGTCCTAAAGTGAACGGATCTTTATTCGAGCAAACATTGTACCTGAACACAAGTTTGTGTACGGCAATAAAGATGAGCTTCTTGGATAAACCTTGCAGTGCATGGAATAGGCTAATGAGGATTTATTTATTGTTATTTACTATTTTTCATTTACATGCTTTATTAGGAATTAAATCTTTCTCAACCCTTCTCTCCTAGTTAAGTGCCTTAGTACGACCACTTCGAGCACGTGCATTATGTGTGGTGATCCCAGCAACGACTAGTGTTTGGTAACCACGGTTGCATTGGTTCAGGGTGTGAACAGTAAGTGGGAACGGATGTTGACACTAGGTTAATTCAGACTTAGTTAGTTAGTTAGAGTTAGTAATTAGTCTCTTCAACCCTTCACCTCACTAGCATAGGAGATAAAACAAAAAAAGCTATAAAAATCATATACCTCAGACTTACTTAACCATACACCGTGACAAATACAAGTAAGTCTGGGAAGACAACGAATAATTAACCTTAAGTGTTCCATGAGGTGTGTAGGCACTTAGTCTGCGGAGTTCAACCAGATCGCGTGTGTTACACTCGTATTCAGATGGTTGAGTGTAGGGGTACCTCGCCACTCATCATATGGCCACCCTTAAGTCACGTTGAAGTTTTCCCTTAGTATAGGACAAGGAAATCATGAATAATTTCCTAATTCAACTAGTGAGCTCAATAGCACCTCATTCCATATGCATGATAATCTATGAAGTATTCATGCTTTATGCTACTAATGAGGCACAATTTATGTGATCATAAAACATATATTAAGGAATGCATAAGAACTTAGTTCATATATTTTGAAAATAATCCTTAATTAACATGTTACCTATGATAAAACTTTATTTATGAAGGTTGTACATAAAAACTAATGTCCTACATCTTTCCATAGCATGACACATTCATTCCTAAATCATGTCTTAGCAAAATATCAACCTATTCTATATGCTAATATATTCAAGAACTACATTCATAATAAGTAGCAAATTAATGATCATACAAGCCTTAATAAATCTATGCTTCGGTAATAATCTTTTTAAGCTATTGTAATTGAAATAGTAACTATTAATGATCTTAGGGAAAATGTGAATATGACTTGATGCTACTCTTAAATCACACTATATATGAAAAATGTATATATCTATGATTTATCTCAATCTAAAACACATTGATTCAGCTTATGCTCGTAGGAAATACGAGTAACAATCCAGAATGCCTAAATCCAAGAAAAGAAAGAAATGTAAATAACATTAAAAATAGCGGTATTAAACATACTGTCTATTATAACAAAAATAGCAACCTATATCTTAAACCAGGTTAAATACTACAGTTTAAATAAATCTGTTCATTACCATAATGCAATCCAGTATAGTAAAGAATAGTTAACAACTTTGAATGGGGAAATTCTTTTATGCTATAAAAATAACCATCCTACCAGCAATGAATGGCAACCTTGAAGGTCGAGCTAAGGTCGAGTTCAGAACAAAAATAGATGTTTCAGCGAGTTCAACCTCCATTTTTCAGATTGAATGACACAACCAAAGCACCCAAATTGTAATGAGGCAAGTAAGACTTATTTTCAAGGGTAATGCATTTTATACTGCTAATGCCAACCATCAAGTATTGTGCATCTGGCTTCTGTAGTAAGAAACTAACAGGATTTCCTTTATCGGATTCCTGTGATTTTTATCTTATTTTACCCTAATAGGAAATAATCTGGAAGCAGATATTAAGAGGATTGCATGCAACTGGAAGGTAAATAATCAGCGAATCAGGACATTGAAAATGTTGAAAGTGAAAATCGCATTGCCAAGAATGACAAATGGCAGAGGTTTTCAGAAAAAATCTGAGAAAGTCAAGTGCAAACAGCCTAACTGTACGTAAAATTGCTGGAACAATCATTCCATGATATAACAATTCGAAGGGTAGACCTCTCCCAAATGACATCTTAAGAAAAGAGAACAAAAAGAGAAAACAGGAACATAATCCTCATGAAAGGAAGTGCAAGAACTCTTCCAATTAATAGCTCAAGATAAGAAAGTACAGGGTCCTTGTAAAAACAAAGTGGAATAGGATAAGCTAAAATGGACATGAAAAGCTTCTAGAATTATCGTTCTCAAAAGATCAAGAACAAAGTTACGCCATATCTATTTGGCAACTCCAGAAACGACCTTGCTACTAAAAAAATTATCCCAATGCGGAATCAAATCATTCATTCACGACTAATACAGATACTAAAAGTATCACACCGTTACGACTAATGCATGCACTGTGATGCCGTAGCTAATAAAAACGGTAATAAAAATAATTGAACAAAGTCAACAAACAATATACGGAGATACTCTGGGGAAAAAACATAAAAAACCCTAGCAAGAAATCCACTTCTTGACCATTAGAGAGTTAAATTTAGAAGGGATAATGCTTAAGAACATAGGCAATCTCAAATGATTAAAATACACACCCTCCTCTTCACACATCCTTGTACACATTTATAGTGTTGGGTAACTATCCACAGGTAGTATTAATTAGATGTTAACCAGGTATTACCAACATGGGCAATCTCAAGGTAAAACACAAACAATTAAAATACACACACTCCTCTTCACACATCTTTATACACATATTTATAGTGTTGGGTTACTATCCACAAGTGGTATTAATTGGATGTTAACTAGAGAAACAACGCTTTGCACATGCTTTTTTGTAGATATGTGTAGTTAAATAATAAGTATGATAGTGCATCACCATATAATTGATATAATAACATAGTTATAAAAAGATAGTGTTTGTAAACTCATGGGATAACTTAGCGTACTATAATTAAGCTTATGTGAACAATAGTTTGCATTCACTTACAATTCTTCCTCTTGAAAGTAAAGCTAAACCCCAATCAAGATCGTAAAAAGTATCATTTTCTATCCAACATCACATTTTCATGGTATTGTATCTCAATATGCTTAGTGCAATAATGGAAAAGAGATTCTTAGATATGTGTATATTACTTTAGTTATCATAGCTGATTTTCACAGTTTTCTTGTTAATCTTGAATTTAGCTACCAGTCTTTGAAGCCATATTGCTTCATAACTAGCTAGGTTGGTAGCAACATATTCAACTTTAGTAGTAGACTAAGCTACCAAAAACTACATTTGGCTTTTCTATGAGATAGCACTACTAAAGAGTTTTAAAACATACATACTCATCTTAGTTAGCATCCACCTAGCCATGTAGCAAGGAAGACTCACTTTGATAACCAATACCAAAATTCACATTGCCACACATATAAAAAAACTCATATCCCAATTATTTACTATCGTTTCCCTAAAATAAACATATTTTTGCTAAGTTTTCCAATAAATTATACAATATTAGGTTAGTATTAACTATCAAATACATCAAATTATCAACAACACTAGCATACAAAATTTTTATCATAAGCTCTTTTTTTCATTTGTCTTTGAATGTTGTTCAACTAAGAGTTTCATCCCAATTTCACATGGTATTGTTATAGATTTATAATTTTTCATATTATCTTTTTTTAAAGATATTTTTTGCATATGGAAATTGTCCAACCCAAAGTTTTTATTAACAATATATTTTTTAATTTTTATACCCAAAATCTTCTTAGTAGCATCAAGATTTTTCATTCAAATAGATAAGAAATAAGTTTGTTTCAACTCAATTTTATTAGCAGTAAAATTAAAAGTTTTCCACTTTTACTTTTGACATATAAACAAGAGTCTTCTTGACTTCTAATGAAACCAAAACTTAAACATGTGTTTATTAAATTTTTTATTTCATATGGTACTTGTTTAAGCTCATACAACAATTTTAATAGTTTACACACCATATGCTCTCTTCCTTTCACTTTATACTTTTTAGCTTAAAGCACATATATTTTCTCCTCAAGATCACCAATGATAAAAGTAGTTTTCATATCCACTTATTCAAGTTCTAGATCATAAACCATTGCTATTGATAGCAATGATCTAATAGATGTTAATTTGCTACAAGGAAGAAGATTTCATTGTACTTAATGTCTTTAAGAATAATCCTTAGCTCTAAGATGTGCTTTAAATTGGTCATTAGATTTAATTTTGAACATCCACTTACATCCAATTAGTTCCTAATAGATGTTAGTTTAACCAATTCTATGTCTTATTCTTATGAATAGAAAATATTTTATCTTCCATTGTTTGCTTTCCTTCTTTATGATAAAGAGATATACATGCTTTATTATATGTAAGTGGTTTAGCTTCAATGATTAGAATTTGATTTTCAAACTTAGTAAGTTTTTTATACAAATAGATCATCTTAAGGGTTGTGAAGTTGATGGAGCCTCATGTTAACACTTGATTTTCACATTTTCACTTAAGTCTTTCCTTATACTTAATTCTTGTATATCGTTCACACCATCATGTTGGTTAAGAACAATGTCTCCTACTGAGGAAGGACGACCCTATAAATTCTCTTTATTAATTTAGAAAGACACATGATCAGGTGTTACATCATTGGAGAGATTATGCTTGATATGTTCATAAGTCTCTCTAAATACAACATCACGACTATAAATTACCCTTTTAGTTTTTAGGTTGTACAATTTGTAACCATTTATACCAAGATCATATCCAAATATACTTTACAAATGTGTAATCTAATTTTGATCTATCAATTTTTAGAATGTGTACATAGGCTTTCAAGTTGATAGGGTCATTGCTCCATATTTCTCTTGGAATCCATTCATGAATTAAAAGAGATGATAACCTATTAATGAGATAGTAGATAATTATTACTATTTCAGCCTAGAAATGTTTTCTAAAAGAAACTTTACTTAACATGCATTTGGTTTGTTCCATTACCATTCTATTGAAATTTTACCTAGTTCATTCTGCTAAAGAGTTTTGAGAATAGTCTTTTTTTTTGGTATATGTCATGTCATTTGTAGAAATTGTTGAAAGCATAAGAACAAAATTCACCATCATTATTTGTTTTGAGAACTTTGATTCTCTTTTCAGAACAATTCTCAACAAAAATTTTGAATTCTTTAAATTTTTAGAATACCTTAAATTTATATTTCACTAAATACATTTAATCTTTTCTTAAAATTTTATCAATAAAGAAAACATGATAGGCTTTAACACTTTCAAGTGAACATGTTTGCAAGTTTTTAATTGATTCACATACATCAATATGGATTAACTCTAATACTTATTAACTTGAGCATTAGCTCTTGGAAGGCTTGAACATGTTTGTTTACCAAGTAGGCAATGATGACAAAAATTCAATGAATCTTTTGTAAAGTTCATTTTATCTTTTTCATGTAGTTTCTTTAGTCCTATTTCACTTAGATGCCTCTACCTTTTGTACCAAAGATCAATGTTTGATTGAAAATTAGCAACAACTAGTGTGCTAAACTTATGCTGCCATGTCCTTACTTTTAGTTAATATAACCTTCCCACCTTTACATTAATGGCCAAAGTGTTAGAATTTGGTTTTATATCTCTTGGACAACTCTGATCACCTAAGGGTCTAAGTCCATGAGAAAACTTAACATGTTGTATATTATTTTACAAAATTCATATCTCATATGGATATGTATCATTCTTCTTCATCATTGACGTAGAATTATTTATAGTTGCATTTGGACTTGCTTGTACTTTGCCTATTTTATTGGAAACTTGGCTTATGTTGTATTTATAAGTCAATCTTGATTCTCTTGGCTTTATGAAATACTTCTTCATAAGCCTTTGTCTTTCTTCACCATCATAAAATTTTAGATGACCTTCTTTTCTTATTTAAGAAACTAGATCATGCTATGTATGGCATAACTTGGATATTTTCTTCCTCTTTAGAAAATTGGATCTTGTACTACAAGGGTTGCTTTTATTTCTTGTAACACTTGCTTCTTAGCTTTGAGTCACTTCTTTAACCTTTTAGTTGTGGTGCTTGAATTCTTCCTATGAACTTTGTGTTTTGTAATGTCTACTTCATATCTTTGAGTTACTAATTACTTTGTCTTCTTTATTCACATACATCATGATGTGTATTTGTTCTTGGTTCTCTTATCTTTATTGATCCATTAATTCTTATTCAATTCCTCTCTCTCGCTCTCTCTCTCTCTCTCATTAGTTGATAATATTTCATAGAAAGGTTATGATTGTTCTTGATTTATGAGTCATACTTTTTCATTATGAATTGATTAGGAGTAGTTATGAATGGTCTTAAGTGATTTCAAAACTAATTATTGGACTTTAACTTAGGAGTATATTCTAACATGCCCATTGAAGCATTAATTCATAAATTTATTTGTTATTTCTTGCGAAATCAATGAGTGAGCATGAATATTTATGAGTGTACAATACTTTATGGTGGCTAGTCATAAAGAATTATACACTCATAAGAATTGATAAAATTGCTCCCCTTCACTCATGAATTTGTAGAAAAAACAAACTGTAATGACATCATAAACACAAGAATGGTAACTTTATTCATATTCAAGGTAATAATACATTATGAACTATCAATATAAGGAATAGACAAAGTAGACTTCATTTCAGCAATCAGAGAGTATGGTAGTGTAGGGGATGATTTAGGGACTTGAAATTAGACTTTAGTAAGGATAGCAACAAGGGAAGATGAATGTTTGATAATATTTTGAAGAACATATGCAATAATAATATCAATTAATGGTTCTATAGCAAGCGATAGAACTTTTGGTTGTTTCTAATGCATAAAAGTCTTTAGCAAATTCATTTCTCTTTGTAATTGGACAAGCTCTTCTTGATATGCAACATCTTTAGTTTCCATAGAACTTAACTTCTATTGATATTCTTTAGTAGATTGATTTGTTGCATGCATTCATTCTTTGGGTTTTTGAATATTTGTTTGTAATACTTGATGCTCATTGATAGGCTCCTAGTTAGTGTTATAAAGATCTTTCACCTCTTACTTGAGTCAAGAATATTTATTCTTAAGTTCCTTGATCTTCTATTGATACTTTTCTTTTATCTTTGCAACTACTTTAGTTGTATTAGTGGATTAAGCTTGCTATGTTTATTATTAGTCTAGTAGTTGCAATTTGGGCCTAATATATGCCTTGTATTATTCCACTATTCAAGGAAAACTCTAAAATTCTTTTTTCATCTTATCATATTTTCTAATTTTTATTTGAAGTATTGTATTCAAATCTTCATTTTCTTTCTCAATAATTGTTAATGTCATCACTATAACCAAAATTTCATCATCTTTGTAATATTTAACTTAGTGAAATACTACGTAGTGAATCATGGACTCTACATATAGATACAATCCTACTCTTATGAGATTATGTTCAATTAAAATATTTCATTCTATGGAGTCTAGCCAATAATTGATTCTTTTCTTGATCACAACATTTGCATACTTACTTCATTGCTTAATCAGTTCATCCCAGAAGCTTTGATTGTTATTCCATTCATAAAGGTAGGAAATTCTTACGTGAAGTAGATAATTTTTGTACCTCATTCAGTTAACAAGTATTGGTTGATATAAGATCAACACAAGCCCTCAAGGTGTGCATTACCTTAGTTGTATTCATAACTTGAATATTTTATGTTAAGGCCTCCACATTTGGAATAGCTAACCATGTAAATGACTTAATATCTATCTTATCAACATAATTAAGAGGAGGAATAAAACAAAATTCTTTACAAGTTATTCCTTCTTTTCATGAGAAACTATGTTCTTCCCTTTCTTTGTTGTAGTCTTATAAACAATAGGTATAGCTCTAGACTTCTTTGTAGGACCTACACTTGATGGAGTAGTGGATAAAGTGCACTTGGCTATTCTTCATGTACTCATTCTAGTGCTTGTTACCACTTTGATTGTTCTTTCTTCTATGATTACAATAGGAGTATCATGAATCATGATCTTTGTCTTATCATTTAGATTTATAACCTCCATCTTAGCCAATAGAATAGGGATTATCAAACTTTTTATGTGCTGAACTAATAATTCCTTACCACAAAATCTCTTTGCTAATAATGTTAGTAGTCATCCAAAGCCAAATTTTCTAATCTGACCCTTACAAAGCTTAACAAGTGTACATTGAGAAGTATACACTATAATTCTCATTAAGGAACGGATGCTCATTGCACTTAGTCTAGTTTAGATTCTCTCTCATCTTCTCTCTCCTAGCTTAGTTGATATTATTTCCCAGCATACCCGGGAGTTTCATTAGTGTAGGAACACATCATACACCTCACTCTGGACTAAACCATACGTGATAAAGCTAATACTAGTCTAGGTGGGAAGACAATGAACTATGATCTACGAGTAACTGTCTAGATACCACAACTAGTCTATCTGCAAAGTTCGACCGAATCATGCATGAAGCGCTCGTATTCGTATGGTTGAGTGTAGGGGTACCTCGTCACTCATCATTGGCGTCATTGCCAGGGATGGTGCTATTTATCTAGATTAGTTATATCATACAAGGTCACTGTATAGGAATTAACAATATATCTTTTAGGAAGAAATAATTACAAAAAGTCACATACAAATTCACACACAATTTCACAACCATGCCTCTCTTACAAGACTACGATAACGCCACATCTAGTGAGGCAATTCATTGGAGAACCAACGAATTATATGACAATGAATATTGGAGTATGCAATCTGAGGTGGGGGTTTTTTATAAACATAAACGAAGGCAGCATCGTCCCAACTCATGAAAGCATAACTTACTTGATGACGATGAACCCCTACTGGCCACTAAAAGCCTAACACAAATAAAAGAGGCTATTCGAATCTCTCGTAGGCATCGTAAAGAGAGCCGCCTACCTAGGCTCGATTTAAAAAACATTCCCAATTTCTCAAGAGGCTATGAATTAGATCTGCAACAACATTTACAAGCCTTCTATGATGCCTGTGCATGGAACAACATTGATAATGGTTGGAAAAAACTCAAGCTCTTTCCTATGACACTCATTGGCCAAGCAAAAGTATGGAATAGATCATTAAAACAAAATTCAATTTGACATTGGCCAACAATGATAGAACTCTTTAACGAAAGATATCAAACCTATGCAAGAGTGTTGGCCTTGAGGAAACAAGTCAAAGAGTGGAAACAAGCACAACATGAACCCTTGGACATGGCCTTAGAAAGATATTATGCACTGTTAAACAACTATCCAGGCCATGAGTTCTCCAAGGAAAGGCTAATGTACCATATCATTGATGGGCTTCGTAATGAAACAAGAGAGACCCTAGGGATGTATGCCCAAGGTCAAGTATACGAACTACGAACCCATCAATTCCAAGAGCTTATTAAGTGGATAGCAAAAGAAGAAGGAGAAATGGCTGTATGGAAGAGTGTTGAAAAAAAAATCAACGAGACCAAAATCTCAACTTAATAGAGGTCCATAATCACAAAAAGGAGAAATCAACCCATCTTAAGGAGGAAGAACGATCTTTGCCAGTACAACAATCATTAGATGAAATCGAGGCAAAGATCAATAAGATGCTAGAATGGATGCATAAAAAGTGTGGAGAATATATTAATATTATTGGAGATAGAGTTTTAACAACTTGAGAAGTAGGAAAAAATATCATTAGACAATCAGAAAGAAGGGATGAAGAAAATAAGAGCTCAACTGCCAATCATACGTATGAATGCAACATTTGCCTGTACGATCACCCCAAGGGCCAATGCCCAATCTTGTTACATTTATATGAGCATTGGGAAAGCATGTTACACCCAGAGTTCGTACAAAGATACTGTGTTTGATCACAGTGGCAACAATCCTAGTCATGGGGAAAGGCATCCCTAAACTAGAGACACCCTTCGTATCATTCAAATCCAAATGCTTATCTAGTCCAACATCCTATTTCCCCAACTGGGTCAACATACTCTATCTCACCGCATTATCATTCTCCTTAATACTATCATCCCATGTCCTCAACACAACCATCGCCTTGTGTACGTTACACTTCTTCTAAATTTCAACATTATCATCCTTTCCCTCCTTCTACATCGCCACTAACTATTCTTGAAGTGTCTACACCATGGCAACAATCCACAAACGTTACTTGTGCTACTATTGCCAACACCAGTGAGAGACTTCCTCAACATCAAAGGCGTCCCTTCTTTAGACATGATCGTAGGAAGAGACAACAAAATTCCAAGGCCACTGCATTTCCCAACTTAGCACAAGTCCAACATTGTGGTGCATCCTTCTCCTCGAACCCAACAGCTCGTGTCACCTCAACAGGGCCACCAATTAACACTCCAACAACCATACGGGCCAATGAATATAGCCATCTAGGACGACATCCCGATCCTTGAATATCATCTTATGGTCTCAAGTATCATAGTGGGTCAACTCTTTACCTGGGAACCACATCTTATAAATTGCCCCACTATGCTTACTATAATCAGGGTGTGAACCCCAATGGGGTAAGTATGACCAAGTTTCGATATTTTCAACATGCAAGGATCCTCATCTTTCATTTATTAATCCTCNTTCGAGGGTACAGTGATATTCTTGACATTCTTAAAACTTAAAATTAATTTTGTGTTCATTGTACCCAAAATGAAGAAGGTTGGACCAAGAGGGAATGGTTAGGGTGTGACATCAAGGGGACTTGCAGATTCTCTTTGGTGATGTCTGTGAGAGTTATCACGTAATGTGGTTGTACTAAGAACCTTGTAGATCTAATGCAAAATGGGAGTAAGAGTAATTAAAAGGCACTCAAAAATCCAATGCTGTTCTAGGGG